>VDFB02266756.1:40631-344983 GCA_007258455.2 Sequoia sempervirens | reverse complement strand
TACCATCCTCATCATCCCCATAATCAAATTCACCATCAAATATACTAGAATCTTCTCTAACATAATAACTTTTCTTAATCATCTTACCTTTTTTTTTCCTTATTTTTGTCATTCAAAGCTCTGTTTGGATGTTTCTTGAAGCATAATGACTTATCTTTCCACAAATGAAACATTTGAAAGGAAAATTACCTTTGTATTTTCCAATACCCTTTTTCATTCTCCTCACAAAGTTAGCTTCCACATCATCAAGATCCTCCTGATCCAATTCCACAGACTTCTATGATTTTCAAGCCTTAAAAGCAATCTCAAATTTTGCATTTCTTGGACCAAGTTTTCTCATTCCAAAAGAAATTAAGGAGCCATACAACTGATCTCTAGTATATCTACTCAAATCTTGAGATTCCTTAATAGCAAAAAATTTATGACTATAAGATTTAGGAATTCTAAGTACCTTCTGTTAGAACTAGAAAAATCAACCTTAAATTTTCCCCAAAAGTTCATTTCTTTGAAATACCCCATTCCCTAACCTATCATTTTTAATCTCAAAATATTCCACCTACTCGCCCTCTATCCATCACCTTAGTAAACTTACATTCATCATCCACTCGTGCAAGAGATAAATTATGCCGTTGATACTACATCACATTGGCGGGGTTCACTTCGAAGTCTCTTTGAAGAAGCAATGAGAACATTTTCAAAGAAAGTATACTATGTCAAGGAAACATGTTTTTATGTCCCCCCAACAATCAAAATTTCATCAGTGGCACTTCCATACATCAGGGGGTAATGTTTTGAGTCTCTTCAACAACCCGATACATTGAGTATCAAAGAATGAAATGTTTCAATTTGTAATTACACTTCAACATTCCCTCTAAGACATGATTTAGTAGTGTGTTGAGATGAAAATGAAATATCGAAGGAACAACACTTGGACCTAACAATCAAAGAGAATTTGGCATGTCAAGATAAGTAATTTATGAGTCCCTTTGATATAGAAAAAATGGAATAATTTATCAAGAACTATGTATATCACTGAGACAAGAAAAGTTATCTTCGATAAATTGAACAACTATGTATAATTACACTTCAACATTCCCTCTAAGAGATGATTTAGCAGTGTGTTGAGATGAAAATGAAATATTGAAGGAACAACACTTGGACCTAACAACCAAAGAGAATTTGGCATGTCAAAATAAGTAATTTATGAGTCCTTTCGATATAGCAAAAAGGGAATAATTTATCGAGAAGAACTATGTATATCACTAAGACAAGGAAAGTTGTCTCTTCGATAAATTGATAGCCTTCATTATGAAAGAGGACAAAAGAAAGTTAGAAGGGATATGAAAGGGTTTCAAAAACATCGGAGTAACCGGTTCCTAATCTCCCTGAAAATTGAAAATGACATATTCACTAAGAGAACTATCAATAAGAGGTATCAGTGAAAGTCAAGGATCAAGCCCTTCGATAGCCCTAAAATCAAGAAGTAAACAAATAAACTAAAAATTCCATTGGAAGGGAGGATGCATTTTGGAGGAATAAGGATACCAATCTTCTTAATAAAGCAGTAACATTTATTTCCTCCATAAATTTGTGAACATAAAATAATATCAAAGAAACCAATTACAAAAAGAGTTTCAAGAAGACATGATGATATTGGTATAAAGCCACAAGGGGTCCCTTCGAAGTCCCGAAGGATTAAAGAACCTAGCATTCATCAGGGAAAGAAATGAATGGAGACAGGGGTATGGAATTATTAATTTCGATACAACGAAAGAATTAAACTCACTTAAGGTGATAAGACAAGTGATATCTCAAAGAAATAAATTGACGGAAATGGAAAGAAAATCAATAGTTGATATTCAAAAATAGCAGCAATGACATGAAAGTTGGTATCATTCAACATTTATGAACTAGATCCGAGCAAGTTACAGATAGACAATCTACTTCACTCAAGTTTGAGGAATTCTCTTGTTCCTGAGGAGAAAAGAGACCAGGAATCTAGTGGTGATTGTGGACGAAAAAAAACAAAAGGAATGCGACCAAATCAAGTAAGTAACCAAGCTTGAATTGAATTCATTTTATTTAGACTAGTTGAAGAATAAGCATAAAATAGGGTTTGTATCATTCTATAAACAAATGGAAAGTATATCAAAAACATCCAGAGCTAAAAGGCAAAAACTAGATACAAGGCATTTAAACCAAGATTTAATTAACCAATTCCCTGGTTTTGGACCAAGGTCTAGAAGAAATGTGCAATTAAACCTAGGAGACAAGAAGTTAGAAGATAAAAAAAAAAGGAACTAGGTGATGTATGGACTAAGAAAAGCGGGTATGACCTATTCATATACCATTACAAGAAAATGTACAAACACAGGCTAGTATCTAACCCGTGGAGGCTTAATTTGGGAAAACTAGTAGTACCTAACGTGTTTATCAATGTGGAATTGATAAAGGCACTGGAAAAAATGTATAACCCTCAGACTTATACAATCCACTTGGCAGATGGGTCGTCTTTTATACCAATTACAAGCAATTACATCTCTATGGTTTTTCATCTGGATTGAGCATGACTATGAAATTTAGAATCAAAGACCTTCATGATGAATACCATGGTATGAATGTTAGCTATAAAAGGTGGAGATTACCCTTTCACAGACCCCAGGATGAAGGGAATAGACTTAGAAGGTTTTCAGAAAATGAGCACGCTCCATTTTCAGTTCAAATGTTTGAAGAGAATTTTCAATATACATACTACTCTGTTGGTCAAGTTTTGGGAATAGATGTACCCACCCTAATGTCCATAGTTCCAATGATTTTAGCAATAGACATACAAAATCAAGATGCTAGACCTTTTGATTACACAAAATATTTTGTAAAAACCCTCAATTATGTGTTGACTTCCATTAAGAATAATCACAACATCTATTGCAAACAGTATTCATTGCTCATGCATCTAATCTTATATGAAGGACAATCTATTGGATTATGGAGTGATCATTTATGAATAAGGGACACAAAAAATGATGGAAATGTTAGGTCGATATAGATGTGGACTTCGATATAGGATAGTAGATGCACTAGATCACATTACCTTTATTTTGAAGAATATTTTGTGAAGCCACTCTACAAGGTTCTTGGTCACCCTTGTGATTATAATCTGTCATTAGAAATAAGAAAAGTTTTTACCACCTAAATAGAAAGATCAAGGTGGAAAAGTAAACCACGATTGGGGAGACTGGTATGTTTATGAGGATTGTACCAAGATTAGGGTTTACGGTTTCAAAGAAGCACTATTCTTCTTACCAAGGATAGTTCTAGATAGAGTGGCATACCTGGAAATAGTTAGACAATTGGCTTATTCAAATTTCCTACATTTGAAAATTTATAGAAAATAGTCCCTTATACTAATTACTCTTTTTTTCGGTGACTTTATTGTTGTTTCTAACAAATGATATGAAGCTATTGATGATAAATTGGATCATTACAATCTACCCAAAGGGAATGAAATAAAATGGTTTGACCTTGAGCATTTCATCAACAATGCTAAGTTGACATAGAAATTGAAAGGGTATAAATATGACCTCTTTGTAGATGATGATCAGGAACACTGATGAATGCCATGCATCAAGAAGGGATATGTATAATAAGATAATGATTGTTTAATCATGGAAAAGGAGTCACAATCCACTATACTCTAGGGCCTTTCATGAGATTGAAGACCCTGTGGAGAGAATGGACATGATGCTTCGACATGACAATGAATTGACCAAAGATGTGCCTTCTTCAACATTCAGGAGAAGAGAAGATGCTCCTTCAATAGGAGATGTTGTAGTAACACATGTTGAGGATGTAACACCTTTTTGTCACATATCACCACAACTTACCCTGGACATTAGTTTTTTTGTTGATACACTAATGGCAAGTGAGGAAGATGTTGAGGATGAAGTTGAATTTGTCCAGACAAATAAACCTATTATTGAGAAGTATGAACCTCCACCTAAAAGGAGTGTTTTTGTGTTCAAAGAATCTAGTCAACTCTTTGAATACAGGGTAAGATAATAAGAGAAAGAGTAAAATAAATCCCTCTTGACAGAGAAGCTGAGGTCCTAGATGAGTTACAAAAGGAAGTGGATCAAGATATGGATAACGTTACTCCATAAAAGGGGTGAGAGCTATTATAGGAGGCTAGAGTTATGCTCTTACCAAGATGGGATATCAGCTCTGCCATTGTATTTGACAGTTTCAGGAAAAGACAGGACAAGTCCTTACAATTGACTACTGAAGCAAGTGATAATATCTATATTGGTTTTGGATACAACTTTGATAATTCCACTCTTCTAATTTGGGCCTTGTACCCACCAAAGAAAAGGCCTACTATTATTAGTGATCCAAACCAATTATTTGGCCATCTTCTTGTACACAGAGTGGGACACCGATCCCATAGAGACTACCGACCTGACTATCAATGTTGCAAAATTTACCAAGGCACAAATTAAAAAATTAGTGAAAGATAATAAAGGATTATTTCTGAGAATGATAGGTTATGGAAGGAAGTCAGGCACATACTCTCCATTGGTGGAATGTGAAAATAAGGTACTAGAAGCTATGCTAGAAACCATTTACTGGAAGCATAAAAATAAAATAGCTCAAAATAAATATGATGAATTGGAAATGAAGATGAAGATCACCAAGTTTGCAATGGCCTCAGAATTAATAAAGAGAAGATTTGAAAAGATGCTTAGGAATGTTGACAAGGTTTGGGAAATCCACAGCAAAACACATGTTGCTTATCAAGAACACAAAAAGGCTACACCTTAGGATGATGGAGACAAAAGAAGAGATAGCAGCCAAGGAAAATGTTGGTGAAAAAGTGCTCAAAGATTATAAGGAATTAATTGATATGCATGAGAAGTATCACACCATGTTGACACAAGAACTTAGTGATTTTGACCAACCCTTGAATATGGCTCTACCTAATTTCTTTGACGATGAAGGAGAGCTAAAGGAACAAAGTATATGGAAGGATGAAATCGCCTAGTATTTACCAATGGCCCTTGACAAGGTGAACGATGAAGCAGTGGTGATAGAAAATACACATGTATAGTTAGAACAGATTTTCACTCTAGAATTATTATGAAAGATATCATCACCAATGTCAATACCTATGTAAAAATAGAATACATCGAGCATTTATCCAAAGTTAACATGTTTATTGTTCAGTCAATCTAAGGAATAGAAGTCATCAAAGTTATGTAGCATCAGATACATTATCATGGAGCATGGACCTTGAACAGATCTTTAGTGATCACGAGTACCTGATGAAGATTAACAAACTATGGTGTGTCACAAATTGTTGTGGACTTTCTTAGTTATCTCTTGTTTATTGCTAATTACATTTGTTACAGTTTTAGCAAAACATAAATTAAATGACACCACTTCTGATGTAATGGCCTAAAGCTTGTTGCTTCCCATATATAAGGGAAACCAAGGCCAATTTTTGAGACATCATCATAGTTATTAGCATCTAGTAATAGTATAGTAAGCATAAAAGACTTTCAGTATGAATTGTATTATCTTTTGAAGCAATATAATGGAGGAGAAGATTTGAATTGGTGGCCCAATTTATGGTGTTTAACTGTTCTATCAATTTTAATTCATACATGTTATTTGGTTGTCCCTGGAGTGGTATTTCTTTGTTATTCAAATTAAGTATATCAATATATATTTAACTTGTCAAGACACATTTGTTGCACTTGTGTGATTTCCTTGATTGGTTTATGTGAGAAGAGAATTAAAATCCTCATAAGAGATCATTTTTAATAGGTTTCTACCTAGAATTAAAGTCTTTTTGAATTGATTATCTCAATTGGTTTCCTTCACATCAGAATTAAAAGTCCTTTCAAACATCATAGTAACTTAGGGAGATATCACTGGGATTTGTAAGAAGAGTTCAAATAACTGAAACACTTGCATGTTTATACAAAGTATAGACATCCAAAAGTGTTGAGCAATTATAGTTAATCCAAGAAAAGGATCCACATATTTTATACATCTCGACTCCATTTACCCAATAGGATTAGGCACTAGTCACATTCATTTCAAAAAAATACACTATATAAACCTTTCTCACACATTCAACTCTCAAAACATTTACAATATGATTAGTTATTATCTTTGCATCTATTTCAATTTTATATGACATTGTGGATAGATTTCCCAAGTTAGAGATTACACACAACTTTTAAATTTGATCCATCATTTAGGTACACCCACCTAGGTCTAGCAGAGCCTAAAATGTAGGGGGTTATCAACCACATTAGTTAACCCCATTCGTTAGCCAAAAAATTTGTAATCCTAAACATATAGCTTGGCATCCTCTTAGGCTTTGCAACCTGCATTTTTGAGACCTAACACCTTCTTTACCACTTCTTTTTCTTTAAGTTTTCCACCAAGACCTTTGATGAAACTAAAAAATTCATCCACATTTTGCATGCAGCTTGTAATGTTTTCATCTTCAAACATCCACAGGTTCTCAAATAAGATCTCCAAGTTCTGCATCTTAGCTTGTTTGACCTTGGAATCTCCTTCATAAATGCTTTCTAACTTTACCCAAATTTCTCTAGTAGTTTTCAAATTCATAAATTTCACTAATTTAGAAGTAGCAGGACCACTTAAGAGACCATACCTTGATTTCCATTATTTTCATAGGTCTTGATCTCATCATCACTGCTCAGACCATTTGTAGGTATAGTATATCAAGTCTCAATAGACTTCTAGATTTCAAATACAAGAGAAACTAGAAAACCTCCCATCCTTGTCTTCTAGAATGCATAATTTGATCCATCAAACAAAGGAACATCTTTCTTGTGTGTCATCCCAAATCTACCTCAAGCAGACAAGCTTTCTTTCAAGGAACCTTGCTTTGATACCAATTATTGAATGCACAGGACAACTGAGAGGGGCGGTTAATTAGTTGTACTTTAAAACTTCAAAACCCTCACAAATATTCAAATCCACATTAATTCAAATAACCTTTAATCTATTAGAAGGATTTATCATAAAAGTAGATAACAAAAATAGAACCAAAGCAACACCATGCACAAATAAACACCAGATTTACATGGAAATTCCAAGAATGGAAAAACCACGGTGAGGATTAACTCACAATATAAAGTAATATCAACATCGATTACAATTGCCACCCTTTGGAATCCTTTAAAATTAAAAGGAACTTTATGCTTTGCTAGTAGGAACAGTCTGATGGTTTCTCTAGAAGATCTAGGTACTCAAGAGAAATGGAATTTAATAAATATCTATGCTCCCAACTTGAGCATGGACAAGATGTTTCTTTGGGAGCATCTAAATGATGCTATTAAAAATAGAAAATATGATAATTGGATGTTGGGAGGGGATTTCAACTCCCCCCTTCTACCTTCAAACAAGTTGGGGGGGCTAGATGACTATTCTAATAGTATGATGGAACTGGCTAAATTTCTAAAATCTACTAGGCTTATTGATATTCCTCTCCAAGGAAATCAACTGATCCAATTCAAGTTAGGTTTTTTATCTCTTCCAATTAGAATATCTCACAATTCCTCTCTCTATCTTCACTCCCAAGGTCTGGCTTTGATCATAATGCTCTTGTGCTTCAAAGAAATGCAGATGACAATAGGGGACCTTTTGCTTTTAGATTTGAAATAATGTGGAGCCTTCACCCAGATTTTTCTGCTCTTGTTAAAAGTTGGTGGGATGAACCTATAAGCAGCACCCCTATGTTTTTCCTTGCACTGAAGTTGAGCAGAATCAAGCAAAAAGTGAAAGGGTGGAACAAGGTGCCTTTTGGCAATATCCTTGAGATTAAAAAATCATTGGGAAATAGCTTGAAGGAAGTTCAAGACAATATGGAGGTTGGTCTTGTCGATTATGAGATATGCGTAAAGGAAAGGGACGTCAAATCCCAATGGTTTAAGGTTAATAGAAAGGAGGAAATCTTTTAGAAACAAAAGTCTCGTGTTCAATGGCTCATTAAAGGGGATCGAAACACCAAATTCTTCCACCAATCTATCTTGAAACACAGAAGCAGGAATAAGATTAGATCGCTCATGAAAGATGATGGTGTTGGATATTGTGGTTGTGCTTCTAATATGTGGTTGTCATTGATGTCAACACTATTAGCATTGTTACATTAGAAGTTGTATATGTCGAGGATATTGAGAAAATTGTAATAAGAAGTACTACAAGTTGTCAATGGTGAAGTGAAGTTCTTTCTATCAGTGTGTTCAGTACATTGTTGTTTAGAAGTTGTGGATTGAAGGGTTTCTTGCTGAGTATATCTAGTTTATCCACGTCAATTTTTAGAGATTCGCGTGAAGATTTGATCAAGTTATGAATATTTGTATTCTGACAGTTTTTATATTGCTTCAGTTTGTGTTCCTGAATGAAGATCATGTGATTTCAGTAAGTTCAGTTGCTGCGGATTCCTCTCTAGTGTTTCATGATGTTTTTGGATGTTTCTAGTTCATGCTCTACCTGTGTTGCACGTTTGCATTGATTGTTGTGCTTGTGATCTAATATTTTCTCTTGTGTGTTCATGTTTTTCATGTTCTTGGCCAACAAGGTGTTGAAGCGTGTTGTGGATCTTCGAGGAGTAATTAATCGAAGTGGTTCATGTTTGAGGATGTTATTTTCAGTCTTCACTATGTTGTGGCTGACCTTGGTTGATTCACATGATTAATCTTCATTGATTTGGGCCGATTGTTTATATCCTTTCTTGCTATTTTGTTGAAGCCGACTTATTGTAATGTAATCTCTTGTTGCAGATATATAAGAGCGATTATTTTATCATTTGGAAGTGTGAATAAGTGTGCAAGTGTGAAGTGTGCAAGTCCTATGTGTGAATATTGTTCAGAACATTCAAAGGCAAAGAGAAGAGTGAAGAAGAGTGAAGAAGTGTTAATGTGCTTAACTGGAACTATAACTAGGCATTAGCAGATGTTATTTTCTCAGTTCAAAGTTTGATGGATTTAATCAGAACCTTTCTTTAAGATAGTGTGTCTTCCTTTGGGAAATAAGCCTATTTGTATTTATGTTGTGAGCCCTAGGAAGTGCTCTTAAATGCATGTGAATTCCCCATTCATATCTTCTTATACTTGTGACAAGGTATAATCTTGTGGACTAACCTCCACCATGGTTTTTCCCCTAACAAGGTTTCCACGTAAAAATATTGGTGTTATGTGTTTCTAATGTGTTGTTCATTTATGCTTTCATGATTAATAATCAGATTTGAGAATAAGGTTAATAAGTTGAATAAGTTTGAAATTTGGTGACAACTAATTAACCCCCCCTCTCAATTGTCTTCCCTTGAGTTGCCAACAAATGGCACCATGGTCTCCACTAAAAAATAAATAGTTAAGGAAGTTGTTAACTTCTTCTCCTCTCACCACAATTCCCTTAGCAATCCTAATCAGGTACACGATGATTTTCTTGAGGTGATCCCTAAAGTTATTTTTGATCTTGACTTAAAGAATATGACTAATGTTGTTTCTATGGAAAAATTAAAATAGGTTGTGCTCTCCTTTGGGTCTTTTAAAGCCCCTAACTAGGACGAGTTCCCTCCTACCTTTTTCCAGACCTACTAGGATATGTTAAATCTGACCTCTTTAATGTTGCTAGAGATTTCTTCAGGTTAGGCAGGCTCCTTAACCAAATGAATGCCACATTCATTGCTCTTATACCCAAAAATGATGATGCCTCAATTAAATATTACAAACCTATTAGTCTCTACAATACGTTCTATAAAATTTTCTCCAAAATCCTTGTGCTTAGACTTAAAATTGTGTTAGGAAGAATGATTTCCCCAAACCAGAAAGGTTTTGTGCAAGGCAGAAACATTCTTTATGCTATCATTTATACCCATGAAATTCTCCACTCTATGGATCTAAGTAAAAAACCTGAGATGGCCTTCAAAATTGATATCTCTAAGGCTTATGATAGAGTCTCTTAGTTGTTTCTCTTTGTTGTCCTTGGGAAATTTAGGATAGAGGGAAGATTCCTTAAGTCGATCTATGTTTTTGTTACCTCCCCTATGTGCTCTATTATGGTTAATGGTTTTCCTGAAAGATATTTCTTTTGTGTTCATGGCTTGAGGCAAGGCGACCCTCTTTCACCCTATCTTTTCATAATTGTTGTTGAGGTCTTAGGAAGGAATATTCAAAAGTTGGTGGACTCTAAAGCACTAAAAGATGTTAAAGTTGCCTCATCTCTCTCAGCTGACTCCCATCAACAATTTTTTGATGACAGTCTCTTGTTTGGTGAAGCCTCGGTGGGGGAAGCAAGCCTATGGAAACATGTTCTAAATGACTGTTGTTGTATCAGGCTAGTTTATCAACTATGAAAAAAGTAAGACATACTTCTTTAACACTGACAAAATTATGAAGGAAAGAGTGGTGAAGATGTTGGGATGTCAGGAAATTGTCCTACCTGCTGCCTACCTTGGGTTACCTTTAATTTCTATAAAGTTGGAAAATAATTATTGGAACCGGCTGATTGAGAGGGTTCAAAAAAAGATGGTAGGGTGGAAGGGGAAACTTCTTAGCTTAGCTGGGAAGATCCAACTGTTAAAATCTTCCTTACAAAATATTTTTATTTACTACATGTCTCTCTTCAAAATTCTTGCCTTCATTGGGGAAAAAATAGAACATATTCAGAGAATATTTATGTGGTCAAGAACTGAAGAGAAAAAAAAACTGTCTCTGGTAAGTTAGGAGAAAGTTTGCACTCCTAAAAGTACTAGAGGACTAGGGATAAGGAGAATCAAATTGCAAAGCCCTAGCTGCTAAGGTGGGATGGAACCTTTTGGAAGGTTCAAAGGACTAGGTGAAGATTTTCCAAGCCAAGTAATTGAAGAACGGGAATCCTGGTTGTTTCCTCTCTGTGATTGACCTGCCTAGTGGTGCTGCCCTATGGAATCATCTTGTTAAAATTAAAAATGTGTTGAAATTGGGGGCTAGGAAGAGAAGTGGTAATGGTAAAAACACTGATTTCTGGAAGGATCCCTAGATTGAGTCTTTTACTCTTTCTTCAACTGACGGCTTTAATCCCCTCAAACAAAGCTTAACCAAGCTCAGGAATTTTCTTTGTTAAAAATGCTTATGAGGAATTGGTAAAGCCCTTGTTAGACAACAAAGATCACCACTGGGAGAAAGTATGGCTAAAGAACATGGTTCCTAAAGTTAATTTTTTCTGGTGGGCTGCCTCACATGGAAAAATTCTTACTATTGATAACCTTGTTAGAAGAGGGTTCTAGTTGGTTAACTAATGCACCCTTTGCAAATAGGATGAAGAGTCTATAATGCATTTATTCTTTCACTTCCATTTTTCTAGAGAAGTTTGGTCTTCCTTCCTTCCTTTGTTGTTCATAGATTGGGTGTTTCCCCACACTATGAAGTCTTTTATAAAAAGTTGGTCAGATTCCCCCTTTTCCCATAAGGTTATTGTTGATCTTTGGAACCAAGTTCCCCATTTCTTAACCTGGGGAATATGGAAGGAAAGGAATAACAGGATCTTCAAGGAAGTGGAGAGAAGCAACTATGAGGTTTGTATGATAATAAAAGCACATATTAAAGAAAATATGGAGGTGGGAAGATACAACTTCTTCAAAGTTTGGCCAAATTACAAAGAGATGAGAATAAAGCAAGTCTGGGGCATAAGGAAGGATCTTACTAACCTAAATTGGACTACAATTTTGGCTAGAAAGTATGTTGTGTGGGTTCCTCCTAAAAGAGAGTGGATTAAGTGTAATTTTTATGGGTGCCCTAAAGGCAACCCAAGTATGGCAAGGGCAGGGGGTCTACTCACAAACCACAAAGGAGACTACATTGTGAGTTATGGTGTTAACTTGGGAATTTTTTCTAATAACAAAGCAGAGGCTATGGTTACTTTAGGTAAAGACTCTAAAGGAGTATGGTTTTAAAAATGTAATTCTGGAAGGAGACTCTAAGTTAATCATGGATATTTTGAATGGAGAAGCTACACCCTCCTGGGATTTAAAAAACATCATTGATAAGTGTTTGTCACTTATGAGTTAGTTTACTAACTGCAAGGTGCAACACGTGTACAGAGAAGGGAATATGTCTATTGATTGTGTTGCCAACGAAGCGTTAAGGTGTAATGAGTGGACCCATTGGGTTAATAATGATTTGTTGATGTCATTAAAGGACAGGGTTTTAAAAGAAAATTTTGAAAATGAATACAACTTACAAAGATGATGTTTGGAAGTGACGGGGGAAGCATTGGTGATATTGTGATAATAAGAGAATGCAGAATAATGATGTGTTAAGTGGTACCATTTCAAGCTTGAAGATCTCCTATATGGTGGTAAAAATAATAATTATTTCCTTCCTAAAAGGTTAAGGTTCACATGGATATTACCAAGTTGATGAAGGATGGAAAATCCAAGTGTGATGATAAGCCTAATGTCATATCCACTTGTAATCATGATGAGTTATAATGTATGAATAATAAAGATCCTTTAATTATTTATAAAAATAATTATGATCTCTTAGCTCTGGGAAATGTGTCTTTGGCTTCCCCTAAAAGAAATCTCTTGAATCCTAATTCTTTATGTGCTTATTTTCAAACTATGAGTATAGTTCCTTTTGCAAGTCTGGTAGGGAGCCAAAGATGTGTGTGGTTATGAAGAAAATCTTGCAGAACATGAAAAAAATTCATAGTGCTAAGATGGGTGGACCAAGGAAGCACACGAAGCCTCCAAATTTTCAAACACTTAAACAAAATGTGGGCTTGTGGAGATTGTTTGAAAGAGTAGGAATGGTTCCCTTCTTTGAATCCATGAAAGGATATAATGAGAGCCTCACTGCCTAATTTACAAATTTGTGGAGGAAGGGGAATGTTATAATTGGTGCTGTCAAAATTGAGGTGACGGCGAGGTTTATCGCGGAAGCTACTGGCTTACAAAATCAAGGTATAAAGGTAGAAAAAAAGAGTGGGGCCAACTACCAGTTTTATGTGGACAAGTTTCTACATGATGGAGAGAATCTGACCTGATTTCAAAATGGGTATGCATGGTTAGAGCTTTTTCCTCCTTACGCCCTAGTGAGTATTTTTTTTATGAGGTATTTTATGTTGGAAGGAAGATACATGAATGTGCATGCATATCATTTTTCGTTGTTAAATCATATAAGGCACAATGAAAGAATAAACTTTCCCTTTTATTTACTTTCCTCCTTGCAAGTTAATATTGAGAAAGGTGCTAGCCCTCCCCTGCATCAAGGTTTGATGCTTACTTTGTACAAGCATGCTCTAGCATTAAACCCTCATGGAAACCCTCTTATTTCTAGAGTTGATAATCATAACCGTAATGATGGTGATAATGTTGAACCCCTCAAGGATGCAAACCCTACAAAGGAGCCTAATCCCAGACTGCCTCCCATTGCTACTACTAGAAAGGTGTTAACCCCTACTAAAATCTCTTCCCCTATTGAAAAAAGCTCAAATCCGTCTACCCCTGTGGGTTCAAAATTTTTTGCTAAAAGTTCCATTAAGTCTGAGTTGGTGAAAGCAACTCTAGAGAAGAGAAAACATTCCCCTCTCCTCCTAGAAATGCCTAAGTCCAAGAAGATTAAAAAAGATTTGAATACCCAAAATGAAGTTATTACCATTAGTGAAGATAAAGAGGGAATGCAAACTAAGGATTTGAAGGAAATGAAGTAGGGTCAAGGGATTGGAGGTTGTAGGTCTGCATGCCTGGCAAAGGTTGCTTCCATGGATAGGAAAGGGAAACTAAAAGTCTCTGCGAATGATGAGGAAGAGTTGGAAGTAGAAGAATTCAAAGCCCAGGTGGATGAAGAAACTAATGGGATGGAGTTTGAGGATATTTCTTATGAAATGGGTGAAGAGGAAACAAAAGAGGAGAGTGAAGATGATGAAGAGGAGCAAACTAATATAGAGGAAGAACAAAAGAAAGAAACCCTGATTGTTCAGGATATTGGGAATACTAGTAATGAAACAATTGTTGATGTTTCTAATATGGATTATATGAAAAGTAGACTAACATTTATTCAGGTACATATGGATGACATATAAAAAGCTTTGGTCATGATGATGAAGGTGACAAATGGGCTCATGTGAAGAGCGATGCTTGGTGTGGTGTCTAGACAAACCAAGATCACCAGGAGGTTGAAAAAGTTGGGAAAGACAGATGAATTGAAGAATCTTGATGAATAAGAGGGACATTATATCTCCCTAATTGGTGGTTATTGGGACCTGCTGAGAAAAGAAAAGTAATGGCTTTCTCTTTTGTTCAGTTTAAATGACTACTATGCTTCTTTTTTTTCAGCTTTCATATCTTGAACTGCTATTTCCAAATAGCTTTGTTATGGTTTCAGACTTGTTTGTATATGTTGGACTTGATTAATGGTCTTCGTATATTTAAGTACTATAATAGTAATTGTTACCTAATTTTGTTTTCAGCTCAATCAAGTAGAGCTAAGATTGTGTTTGCAATTAAAAGATAAAATGTATACATTCAAGTCCGCTATGTTATATCCATATGAATAAAAAAAATTATCTAATAGACTGCATTACATTATGAAAATGTATACAATAGAGAAGAGAGATAATAAATGTTGCATAAAAGTTGTCTTTATTGATAATCATAAATGTATGGTGTCCCACACAAGTCGTGGGACTAATTACTTCAATACGGTAAAAGAATAAACTATATATTAGAAGATACATAAAGTAAAAAATGCATATGGAAAGAAAGGGGATCTATCATTGCCTGAATGACGAATCCTAGTTGAGTTGAACTATTGCATCTATTTTAGCCTCCCTCCTACCTGTCCAACCTCTAAAATTTGTTTTCATGTTGCTCCAAGGTTTCCTTCATGAGTGAGAGAGAGTTTGTTAGAGATCAGGATCACCAATCTTTACATATGCAACATCTTCAAACATATAGCCTATCTCATAAAGCATTGAAATAGACTGCATATCACAAATGTCCAGGAAAATAGAAAGGTTATTATAAACATCCATCATATGCTTTGTTTTATCTAACATATTTGTTCACTGTGCAGGTACAAGTTGAATATCAATGCAAGATCTATTTGTTAAACATCACAACATGTGGAGTAAAATGGGCTCCCACAAGGGTTGAGCCCAAAATGTTGCCCTCTCGATGTTTGAGAGGGATATGAAGTGTGTATTCACCATATAAATCACATGATATTGCTCATCATTTTTAAGTACAATTCAGACATGTTTGCAATGCAAGGAGCATTTTTATACATAAAAATTGGCATTACAGAGGCTTGTAAATTCCTTGAGGCAATCCAATCAAATGAAAAGATGGATATCACAATAAAGTGGTTACCAAGCAAGGGTTTTGAGATGGACTGTCAAATATGGTTCATGATAGTCATGCACTGTTGCATTTAAAAGACACTATCATGACAAGTAGAGCATGGGAAAACAACCAATATGCCAACTTGTTAATGCTTATTCAATGAACACTGATTTATTATTGTAAAGGGACAACAATATTCCAATAAACCAGGTCATTGTTATATGGAGACAAAAGATAGCATACATGACCAAATCATCATAACAATACATTGTGAAATTTTCAAGGTATAGAGGTCATCAAATGAGGCCAATCACAATGATACCAAACACCTGAGACAGTATCTTATCAAAAAGCATAGATGAGAACACTCAGAATAGTCAAAACATAAGAGATAGAATGGTACCTTTTACCTTATTATTACCATGTCAACATGAAATGATGAAAAGATGGCATATAGAGGTTCTGAAGGTGTTTTATAAAGGACAAGTTCAATGATGGATGGGTCCAAGCACTAAAAACCCTACTGAACCTCAACAAGTTTTGGACATATGAGTTTCATATTCATTTCAATGAGAAACAACGTGGAGCTGAGGTTTTGGGAACAAATCCATATAAATGAATATATTTCTATGTATTAGTGGTTGATTCTGCTATAGATCCAGTTACTAGCTATTGTTATTACAATAGGGTTGTTCTATGAAAATTTAAATATATTGGATTCATCTAATCTAGAAACAGTCCTATGTAAGCAAGGGTTTCAAGTACATAAGGGTAGTATTCATGAAGGAATGGAAAAGATGTGTAGAGTCTTTGAATTATACCTGTACCGTGCAATGGAATTGAATCATTTTGCAAACCGTTTTTTCTTCACAGGGAAGCATTTTTCTTGTGGAACAGTTGACTAAGATCATTCATATTATAATCTCGCACAATCTTATCATAGCAAAGGTGAATTATGACACTACTAGCCACTACTACATGGCATCACAAGAAAAACAAAGATACCCATGATTTTAAAATCAACAGAAAAGAATGAGGAGGAGCCTAAATGAAGAACCTATAAGTCATGGTATGAGAAATAGAGAAAGCTAGGGTTTCTTAACAACCCAATACCATGACTTGCTTTATGTGAAACTTGGAATGCAATGAATGAAGCCTAGAAGTTGTGCCTAGAGATGAAGTTTTCCTCCATTTTTCTCAGAGAAATAAATGGTAAATCCCTCAAGCTTCTACAGGTATGGGTAAGAACTCATAATAGAAGAAAGTGTAAAGGGTTTGATAAAGTGGGGTAGTGACCATAAACTATAGAGAAGCTTTAATATTTACAACAAAAATGAAAGCATAATCATTTTAGAAAATGAACATAAAACTAAAGCCATGAATATAAGTGAAAGATGTTGCAAATCTGGCAGTCATAAAACCAAAAAAAGAAATCATGGAGTCACAAGTTACCGTAGAGAATGCACAAAGTGAAATCCATGGCTTGTGGCTTTTATCTTAAAATCTTCAATTTTTTTCATAAGAGAAGCATCAATTTTATGGAGTACACAGAGATTTTAAAGAATTTTTCCTTATTTTTGAATAATAGAGCTCGAGCAAGCATGTCTTCTATAGAAAAATGAAAAGAAGATGTAAGGTTTTTGCTTACAGGAAGTTCACCTGAGCTGAAACATGTTTCTGTTGCACAAAAATGGATGGAGAAGCCTCTGTTTTCCTTTAGAATCTGCCATGGAAGCTCTTTGAAAACTCCATTGTAAACCCCTATGTTGGCGGTGAGTTTCCAGAAAGTTGCAATGTGCAAGTGAAATGCATTGTATTGTCTTTGGCCGAGTTTTGTTTGTTAGGGTTTCATAACCCTAGGCATGTCGACTTATGACTTAAGGCATTTTTTGTCTTTTATTTAAACTTTTTGCAATGTAAACTAATACCTTGACCCTATACCATATGCTTGCAACTAGGGTGTGTCCCCTTTTAACTTATGAAACTTTTGTACTGAGTTTTAAAGAATAGTAAGTCGATGCCTTTGCATTTTTTTTTAAAATGTAAAACATTTAGCTAAGTGGTATAGTTATAAGCCACTTAATTGAGTGTTATTTAAATGTGGAATAAGGTGTATTTGTGTCTAGATGAGTCATAGGGGAGGATAGTTAGAGTTGTTATGATTGCAAGCATATAGGGGGAAGTTGAGGAGGTCAGCTGACAATTGGAGAGAATATAGGAGGCTATTTTGACCAATTTGACACACTTGGAGAGCATTTAGGAGCAGTTTTGAGTACTTTTATGATGGGTAAGGTCATTATTTGACCTTTTCTCCATATTTGAGCCTTTTTGGAGGAGATTTAGGAGCTATATTTTTGGATTTTTTGTTGCATACAACCAAGAAGCTTCTAGCTCCTATTTTGGTGCATCTTGATGGATAATGGATATAGTCACTTCACTACTCATTTGTGAATTTAGTTCTTACTTGTTCTTTTTTTTGCTTTGTGACTTTTTTGAGTCCTTTGAGGAAAAGACAATGTTTTGTAACTCTTTTGACATGTATGCTAGTGGATACCTTGGATATCAATGAAGTTGAGTTATTCTACCTTCTCATTTTTCTACTATATTGTATGCATTTTATTTGATTGATGCAACTACTTGTGGAATTACTTATTTCCTTGTGGTTATGTCTCAATGTTAGCATCTTTTGTAGAAGAATATGTTTGTTGTAGGTTATAGGTTGTGTTGAAATGTGAATGGTTCTAGTTGTGTAAAATATTATTTCCTTCTAGGAGTTAAGTATTAAAGCCTTCTTATAAAATATTTATGCAAGAAACATATGGCAGTGAGTTGTGTATGTAAAAGCTTATCATTGATTGAACTGTGTATGTAAGTTGTTTTATATATCCTAGCTAGTGTTTTGATGCATCGCCTTAGGAGTTAATCTTTTTAGTTTATGTTTCTTCCTTACCCTTTTCCTCTGCAAGTCTTTAGAATAGTTAATTAGGTGAGTACCTTAGGAGCCAACCTTCTCTGGAGGTCCATTCCAAATTTAGGTAACCCACAGCCTAGGAATGTTCCAATGTTTCTCCAAAGTGCTAAGATCTGCAACTTAGCAAGGGTGCAATTTTGGAGATAACAGTAATCTTATGTTTTATATTAACTATGGTAGTTCTATGGTTATGTTTATGTTATCTGGCTTGTGTGCCACCCTGGATAGTTGTTTTTTTATTTTAGTTGGTGGTGCTGTTTTCCCACCTTGTTTTTTCCTTTTTTGAATTTTGGTTGTAACCATGGGATCAAGGCCCTTTTCCTACTAATCTAATCAAAAACATCGATTACAAAGGGCTCACTCCCCAGAAGAAATAAAGGATCACTATCAAAATAGAAAAGAAGATAGAGAAGAATGTTACAATGAGAAATCCATCTCAAAGCAACAAAAAATCCACCACAACATCACCAACACCCTCGCAGTCTTACTGAAGATTGTAGACACCTTTTGCTCACTGCATTCAATAATCTAACACATGAAAGCTCACATTGCACTTCACAAATTTGTACCAACTTACAACTCTATAATTCACATCATTCGCATCACACACATATATCTTATCACCCCTCAACAACTCAACACATATTTATACCATCTTCAACCTTGAAAACATTCTCCAAGGTTTTCTATGCACCTCAACCATGCAAATTCAAATTAGGTCAACACCAAAACATGCTTTTGATGGAAAGGAATGAAGGTAGACCACATCACACCTTAACTCATACCTAAATCCACTCATACACGTCATTCCATGCTTCCACAAACACCAAAGCAACTTCGCAATTAGTGTAAACACCCAAGGTCAGTCAAACTTGTGTAAACACCATTAACATTTAAGTACACACTTACTCAAATCCAAACATGACTCGTAGACCACACACCATGCTTGAAAACAATCTATAAAATTCCATAAACATCTTGGAATCCAACAAATTCCTTCACAATAAGTTTCACCTGAAGAATGTACACACCCAATACACTCAGATAATTTTTCCATACACAGAAACTCAAGAAACTAACTTCCAAAGCACTAATCCACAAACAACTTTGATGGTAGAAAGATAAAAACACCATCAACATCCTTCCAGATTCACAAGACTTGAAACCACTCTACAGAGAAATGTGGAGCAAAGACATTTCTCCTAGTCACCTTTGCAATACACAGTTCACACACTGGTGAACACAACTTCCTCTGCAAAACAATCTAGCACACCATGTTCTGGATGCAACACCTATGAACACCTCTAATAAATATATCCAAACCACACAAGTAGATCTTCAACATAGAATAAATGTGAAGCAAAACATGAACGCTACTCTACAACACAAAACACCACTGTAACACACTTTTTTATCTTTTAATTCAAATTTTCTCAAAAGCACTTGGAAACCAAGCACCAGAGACATATCCTCAACATCTTCAACACTACCTCAACACCACCAAGCCAACTGTAACATAGCAACTCAACCATACATCCATAGATAGGAGCTTATCAAAGCAACACTAGAGGTTGACACCAGTAGCTTACTAATGACAACATAATGCAACTAATCAAAGCATCATTAGAGGAAACATCAACTCAATACTAACTACTCACACTCTCACAACATTCTCTTACTCATACAATTGACACCAATGACAACACCAAATTTTTTTGACATCTATGACAACACCAACTGCACATACTTGCAACAGTATTAAATATTGATATTCTTCACATGCCTAATAATAATCACAACTAGGCACTCATCTTTGGACTAAAATTGTGTCTAAGTATAAAAAAATGTGATGTCGAGGTGAGGCGGGAGAAGCAGGGTTTGAATCTTGGTGCTCAGACAAACTATTTCAGGCTCTGAGAAGGTTTGGTTCTGGGCTGAAGGAGATTTACAATTCTGGTTCGTGACTTGGGAGGGGTTGGGAGGATCTGCACAAGTCCAGATATGGGTCTCCCTCATTCAGGAACCCTCCTTCTCACCCCTGTTCACTTGGCTTGAGTTATGGAAGACTTTGGAATGGGAACAATCAACAATTAGCGATGTTCAAGGAAAAATATTGGAATCCCAAAGAACAGTTGAAAACGAAGACAAGTGATCAAGTAAGTATTCCTTTGAAAGCTATAGGGTCATCTCTTTTGAGATTGGAGGCTATGAATGGTCCAATTCTATTAAATTTCTTCATGAAAGAGCCTTTTTTATGAATTGGGTTAGGGTAAATCCAACCTTTGCTCATATTATGCAATGGTGTGAACAACATTGGGGCTCTGGGCTGAAAATCATGCCTTTGGCAAATGGGTTTTTTCTAGTGGAGTGTGAGAGTGGACATTCAAAATGATGGATTTTAAACAACGGTCCCTTTATTTTGGATGGCATGGGGGTGTACATCAAGGATTGGGTTCCCAATTTCAACCCTTTAACTGAATTGATTACTGAGACTCATGTCTAGATTCACTTGTCCACCTTCCGATGGAGTATTGGGACTCTACTATTTTCAAGGAAATAGGGAACCAGTTGGGAACTTTGATTAAATATGAGCAAGAAATCTCCAAGGAAGATAATAGTGTGTATACCAGGATATGTATCAAATGGAATCCCTTTCTATCGTTTCCAAAGGAAATCAAAATTCATACCAATGAAGGTATTTGGCATCAAGGCTTGTTGGTTGATTCAACAAAGAATAATTGCCCAAGGTGTGGAGACATGAGCCACGCAGAGGAGGAATGCACACAATCTCGGAAAGGGAAAGAGGTTGAAAATGCTCTGCTGATAAACAAACTCCTATCTATGTCAAACCTATTTCCCCCAATGAGGAACCGGATCGTGGGGAGGTACAACAGCCTAAATTTATGGAGGTGTCTTTAGTGGAAAGGAAAGGAGGAAATTCTCCAATTGTGCTAGGGAATACAAATGGGTCTGGGTACAATATGCGGGAAGAAAACGTGGCATTCCATTGTAGCCAAGCTGGTGGTGGCAAGGGAAAAAAAAATTAGGTAATGGAGTATGATACAAATCTTAGGTAGGGAAAATCCCCTAAAATGCCAAAAGCATTAATAGCCTACTTGAACGCCCAGAATGCTCAGCCCTTAAACTCAAAAGTGGGGCATGTTGCTTGTGAAGGGAGAAGGTTCAGTAAGGAATCCAAATCAAGAACAACTAGTTGTAGTTACAACAAATGTTGAAAATGGGGGAGTAGGTGAACAACAAATAATGTTGGAAGAAGTTTTGGAAACTCCTCCAAGTGGGATAATGCCTAAGAGTTTTCCAACAAACAATGAGCTCCAGGGATATGCCACATGCACAAAATTTAACATGGATGCCCCAAGCATTATGGAAAAAGATGAAGCTGAAAGTGGGTTTTTAGATGATGATTCTAGTTTGGAGGGGGACAGTGATGAGGGTATATTGGAAAAATGCACAATCATGCAGAGTGTCTCCATGGATGGAAAATTCAAAAATGGGGAAAAGAAAAAAAGAGGTCAACTTTCTAATCATTTAAAATTGGAATTGGAAGGCAGTGTAAGAGGTTAGCGTAAACTAAGATCTAGGAAGGGCTTAAGCCTTCCCGAGCTAAAATGAATTTTTTATCTTAGAATGTCAAGGGCTGCAATACTTTTGACAAGAGGCATCTGGTCAAAAGATGCTTTGATTAGACATGCCCAGATGTTATTCTGCTTCAAGAAATAAAATTGGACAAAGCAAATGTGATAGCTCTCATGAAAAATGCAGTAAATGGCAAGGTAGTTTTGTTGATGCTTTAGGTGCTTCAGGTGGTTTAGGAATTCTTTGGGACCCATGGAAAGTTAAAGTAGAAGATATTGCACAAAATAGTCATTGGTAGTTGGTAAGAATCAGCCATGACCAAATGAAGGTCCCAATTTTTCTTATAAATGTATATGGTCCCAATGGGACAGGCCAAAAAAGAACAACTTGGGCACAAATTTATGAAGCAATCCAATCTTTGGGAGAAGAGCTACTTGTAATAGGTGGGGATTTCAATGCTACATTAGCTTCTTCAGAAAAACGGGGTGGGAGTAGTAATCTAAGTATTGTGCAAACTAATTTTCAACACTTTGTGCTTTAGAATAACTTGTAGGAAGTGTTCACAAAGAATGGGAAGTTCACATGGATGAATAGGCGGAGGGGTTTCACTAACATTGTAGAGAAATTAGACTGCTTCTTTGTAGCTAGTAAGTGGGGTGTGCTACCATTGGTGTTGGAATCATCAATCTACCCTTTTTTTGGGTCAAATCATTACTTGATAACTTTATCCATATTGCAAGATGGTGTTCTATTTAGAAGCCCCTTCAAGTTTGAAAATATGTGGCTGCGGGATGAGGAGTTGCGATCATTGGTAGAGGGGTGGTGGAATCAAGCAACTATCATAGAAGGTACTAAGGTGTTTGTTTTCTTAAAGAAGCTTCAATACATCAAACTCAATCTTCATGAGTGGAATAAACAACATTTTAAGAACATCTTTGAGGAAAAACTACGGATAGAGAAAGCTTTGGATCAATTGCATGAGTCAGTCTTAAATCAGGGGATGAGTGCTTTTGACTTTGAACAAGAGAAATTACTAAACAAGCAGTATGTTGAAATCTTGGTGCATGAAGAGATCTTCTAGAGGCAAAAGTCTCAGGAGTGTTGGTTGAAGGAAGGGGACCGCAATACAAAATTATTTCATAGTTCGGTAAGGGTAAGACGTAGCAGAAATAAAATTACAGAAATAACTGGCAAGGATGGAGTGTGGGTGTTAAATCAAATCAAAATAAATAGAGCAAGAGTTAATTATTTTCATTATCTTCTCAATGTTGAGGATCAAGTATTTTATAGGGAGTAGTGGAGGAATCACATGCACAATCTTACATTTTGAAAGATCTAAATAACACTCTAATTGCACTGGTTCCAAAGAAGAAATAATTCAAATTTTTTGATGATTTCAAGACAATATCCTTATGCAATACAGTTTATAAGGTAATCTCCAAAGTGATGGAAAATAGGCTCAAGCAAATTCTCAATTCGATAATCTCTGAGGAACAAAGTGGGTTTGTCCCGCAAAGACCATAGTAGAAAGGACTATTATTGCACAAGAAGCAATTCACTCAATTTGAAAGGAAAAAATAGATAGGTTTATAGTGAAGTTGGACATTAGAAAGGCATATGATCAAGTCAACAAAGCCTTCCTTTTGAGGGTGCTTGGAAATTTTGGTTTTTTTCTAGCCTAGATTACATGGGTGAAAAGTTGCATTGATACCCCGCGTTACTCAATATTAGTGAATGGCAGCCCCCAAGGTTTCTTCTCTTCTAAGTGTGGTTTAAGACAAGCAGACCCTCTTTCCCCCTTTTTTTTCATTATAATGGCGGAGGTGCTAGGTAGGTATATTAATAAAATGAGGAAAGTTGGGAAATGGAAGGGTCTTAAGATTGCACAAGGTATTAAGGTTGTCACCCATCAAAAATTTGTTGATGATACGATGTTGATGGGTGAATATTCTTTAAGGGAGGCTCACGTTATGAAGTCCACACTAGATTGTTATTATGCAACTTCAATCCAACAAGTTAATTGGCACAAATCAAATCAGAGCTTTATTTCTTTAACACAAAACCAGATAAGCAATGTGATATTGGCAAAGTTTTAGGCATAAAAATTGGAAAATTACCTAGTGGATTTTTGGGTACCCCATAATTTGCTGGAGAATGCAAGTCCAATATTTGGAGTCATTTAGTTGATTGCTACCTGAGAAAAATGGAAGGATGACAGGGAAGATGGCTATCCTCTGCTGGTTAGATTTTAATGCTTAAATCAGTCATTTTTGTGGTACTAATCTTCTCAATGATGTGTCTGAAACTACCCACAAAAATCATATCTTCCATAGAACAAAAGATGAGAAAATTATTTTGGAACAACAATTACAAGCAAGATAAAATCCCTCTTCTTGCTTGGGAGGTGTGTATGCCAAAGTCTGCAGGGGGTGTAGGTCTCAGGAAATTAAACTTAATGAATGAAGCTATGGGGGTGAAATTAGTTTGGAGCATGTAAATAAAACTAGATTAGAAATGGGCCTAGATTTTAAGGAAAAAATATTTGGATTCCTAGGAGAAAGAAAGAATTTTGACAATCTAGAACCCCCCGAAGGGATCGGCAATTTGTAACTTTATGTTGTCATGTTGGAAGGTAATCACTGAGCATATCACTTGGAAATTAGGTTCAAGGGAACAAGCCCTTTTCTATGAGGATTCTTGGGATGGGTTTGAAGTATTGGGTGGAGATGTGAGGTTAGAAGAAATCAAGCGTGTCATGTAATACCCCTCCATTTTGGATGTTTGGATCGACAGTGTTTTCCTTGTAATGTTTTGTTATGTTATGATGTGACTTTGGAACTTGGTTACTTATGATCGTAATTGTTAAACGAGGTGAAAGTTATATTTTGGATGTGATGTTATTTTATTCCGATGTTATCTTTACAACATGCTTTGGAATAACTTAGAAGATATTTGATTTAATGATGTTTAATGTTGTTAATCATATCATTGATGTTAGATGTGTCAGTTAGTGATATTGTATTGATGAATGGGACAGGATTGTATCACTCGCTTGCGAGCACCCTACAATTCTGAGATTACCTCTTCATGGTGTGTTTGATCATATTATATGTATATTGCACGTTCGACATGCTCTTTGTTGCAGGTTGACAGGTACAAGACATCGACTCCACCTGGTTCACAGGTTTGAACGTGTCTATTGACTAACGGAAATCGATTGAGAAATAGTAGCTAGGTTTTTTGTGCCAAGTCGTCACCCTAGTCATAGCATGTTGTCAGGTTAATTATTTTAATTTGGTCATTTTCACCTTGAGTATTTATTTAATTTCAAATTTTAAAGGTTATTAAATGGCTTGCATAGTTTAATTGATGATTAAATCTATTTAATTGCAATGTTGAAACATGATTTATTTTATTGATTAATTTGATTTAATTAATAAAATAATTTCTAGTTTATTGATTGATTTGATTAATTAACAAAATTAGATTGAGTTTATTAATTAATTAGATTAAAGATGATAAATTAAATGAAATAGCGATTTTGACATTATTGTATAGTTAGATTCAAATTTAAATTGAAAATGGAAATCATATTGCATAATTAAAGTTATATTAAAATAAATAAATAAATGATAATGTGTTTTAATTTCACTTTTGAAAATTGTTGATAAAGTAAATTCTTTGCAAATTTGTATTCTTTTGTTTTAATGAATTTTTGAAAAATGCATGAAGTTTGAATTAAAAATTAGAAATTTGTTTTTAAATTAAAAAAAAAATTAAAATATCTTCAAAATGTTTTAAAAATAAACTTAGTGAGTGGGATTTTTAGGGTTTTTGACCAATTTGGGGAAAAAACCCTATTTTAGAAAATGGAATCTCATCTAAGTTTCAATCTTTCAATTTGGGGAGAAATTTTCTTGGCTATGGTTTTGCTTGGATTTGTGAAGAAGGTGGAGATTCTTGCTTGAGCTAGATTCAAAGGAGGAATTGGAAAACACCATTGTTGAAGGCTTCAAGTTTTGGAGGAGAAATCAGGTTTCTCTTTGATCTTGCTTGTTTCATTTTGAAAAGAATTAAATCATTGTGATGTTTAAAAATATTTGAAATGCTGTTAAAATTCAAGTAAAACCCATGGGAATTTGTTTTAAAACTAGCAAAAGAATTTGGAAGGGATTCAAATGAAAAGATTTAACTTCTCTATCAATTTGGAGAATACCCAAAAATTTTCACCATGTTATTGTGCTTTAAATTTCCTCTTCTCAACCTTCTCCTCAAGAAAATTTGCCCAATCTATGTATAAAATGAAAATTATAAATATATATATATAAGAAGTATATATATACATATATACTGTTAATATTTGGGGAATTAATTTTCTGCTGTTAAAAGCTCTGAAATTTACAAAATAAAATGAAAAAAAAAAAGGAAATTTATGTGTCTAATACTGTCTGGTTTTTTTTTCATAAGGAGTAATTTTAAATTTAAATAGAATTTAAATTGTAATTAATTTATTTTGTGGGTTGCCTGATGGTCAATTCCCATCCATGGGGCGCTTGCTATGCAGCACTCCCCATGGTTGGGGAGGCTGCGTAGCAGCCACCACAGGGCGCGTCCCCAAGCTGGGGCTGTGCTGCAGCCAAAGGCTTTTAGCCTTGTTTTCTTTTTTAATACAATTTTATTTTACTAAAATTTAGTTTTATTTTATTTTTATTTTATATATTAATTTATATATATATTTAATATAAATATATGTAATATTATATTTCTAACATTTATAATTATTAATTATATAAATATAATATACACAAAGCAGTATATAGCAATTATATATAATATGTATATATTATGGGTATATTAAAATGAATATATTATTTTTTCTCGTTTCAATAATTTGTAATATGGAAATTTTAAATTAGCTTATTTTAAAATATGTGTAATATATTAAATGAATATGTTATTTTTTCTGTTTCATTAATTTGTATGAAAATTTTAAAATTGTTTATCAAAATATGTGTAACAATTAGGTATGTTCCATACATATTTATAGAATTACATATATATATGCACATTAAGTATATATATATTTTTATATGTATATTTAAGATATAGTTTAGATAAGTGAAAAATAATTGGTCATTGGAACTTTCAATCGCCTGAATTTAAAAATATTAATATCGCTTTAAATAATAAGTATATATTCAACATTTATATAAATATGTGTTTAAATACATTTAATGTATATTATAATATAATTACATTTAAATATAGATTATATTCGAGATGTGACTATCGCCAGCATTTAATAGAGGTAAATAGTGGATTGTATATATAATTTAATAGTTTATTTCAAAAGATGATCTTTGATAATCAAATTGTTTTAATTCAAAAGTGGATATGAAAATAATTTTATTTAAACACATTAATCCTTATCCATGATTGAGTAAATAGAATTAAAATATTAAATTTAAATTCCTTAATGGTGCCAAGTGAACATTAGGTAATTTAAAGATTATTGAAAAAGTTGATTTTTATAAACAAATATCTTTACTTAGAGATTTCATTTTCGATTATCACGAATAATCAGTAAACCTTAGAATATAAAATAATGCTTTAGAGGCATATATTTAAATAACATTTTAATATTTAAAATAGGAACCCTGAAATGATTATCCCAGTTGTATAAGCGGAAATGAACTGATGAATAATTAAACGTTTTTATTTAAAATATTGAATTTGATTAATTGTAGATTAAGCAAGTAGAATTAAATTATTGGTTTAAATTCTTTAATGTCGGCAAGAAGACTTAAATATTTAAATATATACTATTAAGTATATTTGTTTTGGAATATAATTGTATTCAAGTAGAGATAAGATTTAGTTGATTTATTTAATGCTAAGTTGAAATAAAGACAAATTTATTTGATCTAAATGTTTATTTATCAAGATGTTTAATTATAGAATACGATTGCGGAACTTAGAGTAAATGATGGACTTATTATTTAATCTAAATGTTTTATTAATCAAGTGGTTTTATTTATAGTATATAATTGTGAAACTTAGAGATAATGATTGGTTTAAATTTTAATTAGATGACTTCATTTATTAAGTGTTTTGATTATGATTATAATTGTGAAATTTGGAGTTAAAGAATGATTGATTTTAGTCAAATGACTTTAAACAATAAAATACCTTGAATATGAATTTAATTGTGAACCTTAGAGTAAAATGATTGGATTTTAAATAGTTCCATGACGTGAAATGAAATTGGTGTATTTGATTGGATAACTGCAAGAAAAGAAAACTGTGATTGACTGAATTTAGGAAATTCGAACATTAGTCTAATTAACTGTCGAAATGCTTTTAGTGTTTATTTGTTCTTTCTCGATGTAGGGAGAATAGAGTAAATGTTTTGAAGTCTTCTAGATAGGAGTTCATTTATTGGTATGGGTTGTTGTTATGTTAGTCAAACTTTTGATATGTCGTGGAAAGTGCATATAGTTACACCCTGTTGTTTCACCCAGTTTTCACGAACGGGGATGGTGTGTGCCTCCTTGGGATTAGGAGAGGGTTATATAATTTGTGCCTCCTTGAAAGGAGTGGGTTTTGCAATTTGGTTTCCTCCAGTGTTTGGAGAGGGTTTTGACCTTGTTGCCTCTAGTGTTTGGAGTGATTTTTCTTGATATGTTACCTCCTTGGATTGGAGGGGTCGTACTATCTAGTTACCTAATGTGGTTTTCACCGTGTGTGTTGTCTTAGAGGAGTGGCTTGCAATGGGGGCCGACGCACAAAGTAGTGTCAGGGATAACCCTTTGCAAGTTGGTTAATTCAGTGATAACTAAATAAACTTTTAGAAGCTTAGGTTGCATCAAACATTAAACAAGATTAATTACGCCTCGCTCATGGACCCAAGGGCTTGTCTAGACTTGGGATGAGACGGGAAGGCCTGGAATGGCAAGATCATCTATCTCATCTTCACGAGAGGTATTTGATTCCGCATGAGTGAGCATGGGTGCCAGGATTTCAGTAGAGGCCACCAGGATAACCCATGGTGGGGGCTGGAGCCTAGGAAGATTCCCTGAGGATATCCCTTGACGAGCTATGCGATGACACTCTTCCTAAGTCAACAGTTTGTATTTGATATTTGTGACACTTTTGATCTATTCTATGTCTGGAAGCAATGTAACCTATGTCAGTGATGTGAGAGTCGTATCTAGAGTTGTGCGTATGACCTTTCTTATCATGTGATGTGTACTTGTATTTATTTCGTATCAGTTTTGTGTAGCCCGTGTCTAGTGGTAGATGGTCTTGTGTAGAAATTTCATCTCCAGTACGAGATAAATTCAGTCTTAATGCCGTTGGTGCGCACGTAAGTTTAAATCCGATTTTATCCCGCCCAACCTTCCAAATCCTCAACCCGACTATTGTAATTTTATTACCCCTCATTTGTTATAGAGGTGGAATTTGTAATATGTAATCATATTTATTGGATTTATCTCATTCGGGGAATGAGTGTTGTAATCATGTTGTAAATTATATTACTGGAATCAAGTGGTATCTCATATTCTTGGGTGTAAATTATTATGTATGGAATGTATGTGAACTTTAATTGTTAAGTAATTATATGGTATGGTTTTAATTCATATTCTGTGTTTGGTTTAAGTAACACAGTCTCATAACCTTAGGGGATTGGTTGGCAATGGTTAGTGAACTTGTATGTTAATTGTTCCTATTTAAAAAAAAAAATTAGTTCGTTTGTGTAGTAAATTGCAACTTCCCCTGGGGTTGCATGGCAAGGCGTTACATGTCATGGGAACTCAATGGGGTGTAAGGGTGAGATCATTTTTATAAAGGAAAGAAGTTGATGGGCATGAAATGTGGGTATGGAAACCAGTAGAGTTCTTGAATCTAAATAGAGAACAAAAAGCGTTGTTGCAATCCATCTTGAAAAGGCGAAAGATTATCATCACTAGGAGCAGGAACGAAGTGGTATGGTGTGGGTCAAGAAATGGTGTGTACAATGTTAAAATTGGCTATAAGCTATTGGAGAATGCCTAGGTTAAAGCAGATTGGATGAATCAAATGTGTTGGGATAAGTTCTACCTTCCAAAGGTTGGTTCCTTTTTGTGGTTAGCCTTGCATGGGCATATCCTAATAGGGGAGCGACTCAAAAGGATTGGATTTAGGGGTCCATTTCAATGTGTCCTTTGCAAGCAACATGAAGAAACAGTAGACCACTCGTTGCTTCATTGTGGTTTCTCGAACATTTGTTGAAAGCATTTCTAAAATTAACTTAATTGGAAAACTCCTTCTCCTACATCCTTGCTTGTAATGTTTCAAGGGTGGCAGGTAAAGGTTAAGAAGTTATCCTTTTCCAATATTTGTTAGGTGATCCCTTCATTTATAATTTGGGAGTTGTGGAAGGAACGTAATCATAGGACCTTTCAAGGTAAAGTGCTTAGTATAGAAGCCATGATTCGAAAAATAGAGCTGGCCATTTCAGAGTAGTTAATATGGCAATTACTAAGTGTAACTCTGGTAAAATATTCTTTCAGCTATGTAGATAGTATAATTCAAATAAGGTGGCCAATGTTCAAGCTCCCATACTCCTATAGTGCATTGGTTAAATCGGCTACTGCAAACAATAAGGGTGTTGAATGGATTAAACCAAAAAAGGGATGGGTGAAAGAAAATTTTGATGGCACTGTGAAAGGGAATCTCAGGCCCTCAGGTGTTGGATGTGTCATTCAGGATGATCTTGGAAACATTCTAGGGGTATGTTGTTCAAAATTTGTATAATGGAACAAATAATGAGGCCGAAGCACAGGCGGCTTGGCTTGCTGTAAACTTGGTTGCTAAATTGAGGTTCAAAAAAGTTCATTTGGAAGGAGATTCAAAAATCATAATCAATGCCATTGCTAATGGTAGCTCACAAGAGCGAAAAATTAACAAATACATCTCTCATTAGAAAAAAATTAAGTGCCCTGGAATATTTTAAACTGTCTCACACGTTACGTGGTGGTAATGGGGTTGTTGACTCACTTGCTAGCTGGGTGGTGTCCTCACTATCATTTGATAATCTGTCGATGTTGGAAGATGTTCATAGCACTGAAATACTTCAAGGGGGGCTAGAGTGTTTGAGGTCCCAGATTGTATCTGTAGTAGTGAGGGATCCAAGGTAATGTAATAGTGTTGCTAGTTGTTTGCAATTTCAGGGGCGTAGGGTAACACTAAGGCATAATAGCATGTTTAGCCATAGAGGTAAAGCTTTCTTTGGGCAAGTAGTGGAAATAGTGCAGGGACGCATGTGGTAGTTTTATTCCAGGGCAGTATGCAAGGCGTTGCAGGGTGTCGGTGGTTTGGCATTACAGCATGAGATCATGAAGGAGCCTTCTTTCTTTTGTAATGCTCATTTGGTTTTTTTAGCTTGTTATTTGACTGTTTAGATGGGCACTAGGCCACATTTTAATCACATGTATTTCCTTTGTTTTTTAATAAAATTTCTTGCAGGGATCCCCTACTTTACTGATAAAAAAAAACAATAATCACAACTAAATTTCCTAAGAATTAGCAAGAAATTAAGCATAGATAATTTTTATTCATAATTTGTTATTATGTATCCAAATTACATGCAAGTACTCTACAACTTTTTGACCAAGTTGAGAGCTCATGAAATAATGAAGGATACATCAATTTTATAAGTGGATGGTAAGAGGAAGTGTGGATGTCATGCTAAGAAACACAAATAATAAGACACCAAAGATTGTATTACAAACACATTATTATATAGTGGAACACGTGGTAGGAGGAGTCAAATACAAATGGATGAGCTCTAAATGTATTTCTTGATTATTCTTAATATTAATCAAACCTCATTATCTTTAATGGAGATAATAGATGTACGCATAACTCAATAATGATAACAATAGAAAAAAATATATACTTTTGTGACCTATTGTAAGCTCTAGGAGATATTATATGAAAGCCACTATGTATAAGTATGTTTTCTATCAAATTAATAATTGTATTACAAAAATATTTAAATCAATAGTACTAATTTTGTGTTAGTGTTACACCTCATCTCTTAATTACCAAATTACTTTTACCTTCATAAGTAAATATGATGATGAATGAGAATTATGACTTTGATATGTTTAAGTAAGTGAATGAAGCACTAAATATATATTATAATGTTATTGTTTCTGAAGGAATGATTATCTTTTATATTGATGGAAAATGTGATAAATAAATATGAATGGTAATATGTTTGTAATGTGGATGCTTTGATGATGCAAATGATTTATGATGCTAATGGATTTCATGTGAATGGCTAACTATTGTTAAGATGTACTAAGTTGAATGTAGGAATAGGTGTGAACCTCCGGAAGAGAGGGGGAGTATCACTCAAGAGAGGAGCTTGGTCTGATAACCCTTGATGATCCTAACCGAGCATACACACACTCACACCCTAGTTGGTCTAGTCAATTCAAGTTAGTTTGTGAATAGGGTAAGTAAACTCTTAGTTAATTTGGGAATGATTTGAATTGGTCGTCTTTGATTGATGATGAGTTTGGTTTTTGGTCTTTGATTTTGTGATTGTTCTTATGTTTAAACTACATCCATATTTTATTTGTAAGTACTTCTTTATGTATTTATGTTTATGTATTGATCAATAAGTATATATATACTTTGTATAAATATACCTATTGAAGAATATACATAGGGGTATATTTATTATTAGATGATGAAATGACTATATATGAATAAGGGTGCATATATATGTATATATATCAATACATATGTAGATGCATACAAAATGATGACACATTCATACTATAAATGCAAACATTTGTAGATTTAAATATGTAGATAGTGTATATATATATACAATATCTATAGATATAAATACAATAAATGTATATATATGTGTGTCTGTCTATCAATATATAAAGATACATTAATACATTTATATAAAGATATGTATATACATACATATATGTGTGTTGTTCTTATTGAGGAATAACAAACATGATATGTGTATATATATATAGATACGTATGTATGTATGTATGTATGTGTGCGTGATGTGAGACACTATAATATGATATATATATATATATACATATGATTTGATAAATGATGATTATATAAATAGGTATATATATATTAATAATATAACAATAGATGTGTGGGTGGTAGGGTGGGCTCCCCCTCGCCCCTCACATGGGCACACGGTGTCTAGGGTGGTCATGAGGTGGCGGATGGGATGGACATGAAGACAATGGATTTGGCATAGTCTTGTCACTTCCAATTTCCTAAATTTAGCCGAAAGGAGTTGTTTTCTTGTTTTATCGGTTGCCCTTGAAATTTGCGATACTTCTGGAGAAGGACTGGGGGCATGCTTGGCTCAGTTCTCATTGCGTCGTCAGTGTGACACGTTGGTCACGGCCAACCTAGAAATTTTTGCTGACGAGCCGAGTGGCAACTCTCATCAATCGCATTGATAATGATTTTAAGTAGGATGGACGGAGGCCGTATCTTTATTCATGTCAAGGACGATTTCGCTTCGCCATAATCCTGTTACGTGTGCGAAGGCCTAACTGATCATCATTCAGGTGTATTAAATGAACTAATGAAGTCATTTCTAAAACATGGGTTTCCCATTTTGGTATTGTCTTCTATTTTTTTGAAGGGAGCGGCTGTCAAAGACTTGCAAATGGCTCGAACGTCGAAGTTGAAATTCATCATCCACATCTCAGCGGAAGGTCTGGAAAGTTTCGGCGTCGACACACCAGTTTCTTTGGTGGCCACGGAGAGGAAAATTGCCTTTCGTGAAGTTACGGACCAGAGGTTAAAGCGCATTTTTCTCATGGATGACCCAACGTCAATTGTCGCTGTTAAAATGGTCCTTGGCAAAGGACACCTGGAAAGGAAAGAATTTTCCAGAGACAATGCACATATTTCCTCTCGGTTTCTTGTTGTGCTTCTGGACCTAGAAACCCCAAAGGCGGAGGCCAAGGAGATGATGGTTCGCCTGTTCCAGGATGATTTGCTCGGCAGTCTTGAAATGACACTGAAGGCGGCCTTTATAGGTAAAGGCATTCCGCGCCCTGCCGACTTGGCTCTTCTATGGGATTCAGATGAAGTTGTCAAAGTTTTTCCCTTTCTCTTAGACATCAAAGGGATTGCATTATCAAGGCACAAAAAGATTGCAGATGTGGCGGTGGATTTCCTAAAGCTAGTGCCGGAGGATGGGTTGGAGTGGTTGGATGGTTTCACTAGGTTTGCAGAGTTAAATGGCTTCATGTAAATCGCGTCTGGTGCGGGTTGATGTCCGCCTTTGGTTTCTTTTGTCTTCAACTTGTTAATTATGATAGTTTCATGCATGAACAGTATGTTTGTTTTTTGTTTATTTAGGCTCGGCCTCTGATAGATATCCTTTGTTTCGAAGCTTTTTTTCTCGCACTGGGACTATATGGCGATGATGTTTCTCCTGGTTATGTATTTTTTGTTTGATGAGGGAAATCTCTGATATAATTCTTGCTTAGCAGATGGTTGTAAATTTCTTTATTATCAATATAATCACCACCTTAAGTATCAAAAAAATAATAATATAACAATAGATGTTATATTACATATGCAAATGTTAAATGATATTATATAAAAGTGTGTGTGTGTATATATATATATACATATGATTTGATAAATGATGATTATATAAATAGGTATATATATATTAATAATATAACAATAGATGTTATATTACATATGCAAATGTTAAATGATATTATATAAAAGTATATATATATATATATATATATATATATATATATTGTTTAGTATTTAAAAGAATTTTGATATGTTTTTAAGGTATACATATGCACATATATAACACAATATTAATGAGGCTAATAGGCTTGAATATGAGCCAACATAGTAACTAGTTTAAGTTGTGCCTAAAGCGCATATAGGGAAGAATATAATGCATAAGGAAATTGCTTAAAGTCTAATTTAAAGTGTTGCCAAAGCATATATCATATATGTTGTGAGTAAAGAGAAATGCACATAGCATTGCTTTGCATATTAAATACTTTGCAAAGTATAAAAACTGCATATATGGTGTAGCCTATGATGGAATAACAACCAGTACATAAAGTTGTAAGACCAAGTCAAAACCAATGAAGGCACCACATATGAGATATATGCTACTATGTAAGCATTAGAAGGGAAGTATAAACTATTTTAAATACCTTTTGAAGCAATCAAATCCTGCGCTATTATCATGGACACCAACATTTGATGGTGGCACCATATAAAAAAGAGTTTGGGATGCTTAAGAGGTCTTCAAAATACGCATAAGCCTGCAAATAGAATAGAGACTCAGTCAAGAGCAACTTGGCAGAATTTTGTAAAGGAATTCAAATTAGGAACTTGTTTTAAGCTTGTTGTCCCATATATCAAATCGAATTAGCCATTTAAATGGTAAGGACTATGTTGTGTTGCAAACCTGTGAGTTAGCTAGGTGAGTCATTGCATGAGGATAGAAAGGTGGTAGGAATACTAACTTGTTTTTAGCCATTGGTTTCTCACAAATTAGTATAAATAGAGGTGATCATTCTACCAATTGCATCACTTAGCAATATGTTTTCTTTTGTTATTTTTCTACAAATTTGGTGCAAAGTGAGTTGAGAGTTGTTTTGCTATTTCATATTTGTGATTATTGTGAGAGTTAGTGAGAATTCAAAATAAGGAAATCAAGTTGAACTTGAAGGAAGTATCAAGTGAACTTGAGGAATAGAGCTAGGAAGGAGTTTAATCAATTGGAGCATTATATAGGAATGCTAGTTTCTATACCTTTGTCTTTTATATTGGAAAGGTTAAATAGTTTTGATTACTATGTTAGAAAGGAACAATTTTGAGTATATTGTGATGATTATTATGCATGCATGATCTTGGTTGCATCTTGTTTTGGTGGAACCTATCTAATGGGTTAATACTTTTATATACCCTATATGGGAATATATATAACGGTGTATCTATTTAAATTATACATAGATATTCTATACTATACGTATATAGAACATGAAATGTGGAATATATCGATGTCATGAGGTAACTTGATATTGTTAGTTTATAATGCTAGGTAAACCTTGGGAATATAGAGGTTAGAAACACAACAATAATGATGATATGATAGATGTGTCATCATTGATAGGATGTGGTGTCATGCAAACTATATTATTAATCTATACTTGATTAATCATTTGATCTTTACTTGATTATTAATTGAAACCATTGGTTGAGAATAACCTACTAGGTTGGGATATTTTCTTGATTATTAATTAAAACCCTAGGTTGAGGTTAACCTATATGGTTGGGTTGTTTATTGATATTTGATTGGAGAAAATAGGTTGGGATTAACCTATATGAACTGATTGACAATTTGATTGTTGACTTTACCTTTGATTGAGGTCATTTATTGTTGAAGGTTATACTTTTGATTAAGGTCATTTATTTTATGAGATTATAATTTTGATAGGAGTCATTTATTGTTGAATATTATACCTTTGATTGAGGTGGTCATTTATTGATGAGATTATACTTTTGATGGAAGTTATTTATTGTTGAAATTACACTCTTGAATGGAGACTTTAATTGTTGAGATTACACTTTTGAAATAGAGTCATTTAATGATATGACGTTAGGTTATCTGTATGGTTAATTGGTAAGATAGAGTTTCTTTGAGATACTTATAACAATTCCATTTAGATATGAGTTAATGGGAAGGTTGTTCCTTGGGTTAGGATAATCCACGAGAAAGGGAATAACCTAGAATAGAATACTAATGGTCAAATACAAATTGAGAAATTATAGTGGTGAATATAGATGACCCTCACTTGAAGTACAAGGTGTTGAATCTTTGGCCAAAGTAGTGTAGGTAGCCACTGTCTACACTATCAATTCATTATGATCCATATACATAATAGGCTGAGAATATCATAGAATTAGAGGTTGACTTTATGGTAAGCTCTAGACATGTAGGACACATCACTATGCTCAAGAAATTCTATTTGAAGGATTAGGTTACTAAACCAATCTCTTCATCAAAGAGAGGGCCATCTTACCAAGTTCGGTAGATGTGCGAGGGACTATAGTAAGTCTATGTTTGGTGAAAAAGTGCTTGAGTGAGGCGGCCAAGATTTGGGAGAAGGACATTCTGGACCATTGGTATTTCTAATTCAAGAATTGAAGATGTACACATGCCAGTATTGGGGACAAATAGAAGGTATGCACCAAGGAAAGGGGACATCTAGAATGTATATACCAATGCTAGGACATCTATAATAATTTGTATTTATAGTTCATTTCAACTTGTTGAATTATACTTTACTTTCAAGAAGCTTATTCCTATCAACATTTATCTTCTCACAAATTTGGTTATTATTAATTTTTTTGCCCGTGAGGTTCATAGTTTATTAAGACTTTCTTGTTTAAATAGTGATTATGGAGAATAATTAACTTAGATATTCAAACTACCTAATGATTACCATAATCCTAACAACTCAATTACTACTTTTAATCACAAGAGAATGTAAATTAAAAATCATGCAAATTAGTAGTTTCATTTTGTGTAATTTGTCCTGGCTAGTTGGGGATTGACTAAGATACCAATGTCTTATTAGTACTTATCATTAGGCAATACTATTGCAATAAGTTTTCTTTTTCTTAGTTAATTATTTATTAATAAGATAGCTTTCAACCAATCAAAAACAATAACTTTTTTGATAAAAAACAAAATTCAATTTTATAAATTGAACTTGCAAAATATTTAATTTTATAAATTATAAAATTTATTTTTCATGAATATGATTGGCTAAAAATTTTTGTGTATTATTGACATATTTTTAGGAAAAGTGAAAATTAACTATTATTTTGCCTTTTTTTTTTTTAATTTGAACTCTTATTTTGCCTATTTTTACTGTATTTTGTTTAGTTTCCCAAAAATTATGTGCAACTGTTGCGTATGAAGCATCCTCTAATATTTGTATTTGCTTCCCTCATCATTATTTTAAGTTTTTAACTACTGTTACCAGATTCATAATTTCTTCTTTGCGAGAATTTCCAACTTGTTGAATAAATAAGTTGCACGAAGCAGGACACGAGGAGAGAAGGAAAAGAGGAGATCATAAGATTTTAAGTACATTTTTAAAAAATAATTCCATAGCAGAACCTTGTTAAACGATTAATAAAAGATTAATAGGAATGCATTTTTTTATTTTTTATTTTGGATAATGTTAAATGATGGCATTAATGAATCCACATTCCAAGAAGGATGGCTTTAATGAAATTAGGGTTTGAAATTGTGTTATATAATTATCATTTTTGTACAGTCATTTGATTATTTTTTATTTAATTTTATATTTATAATATTTAAAATTTTAATATATAATATTTTTATATTATATAACTGTTTTTTTATTAATATTAGGTTTTTATTAGGTTTTTCAATGTCCTCGGGAGTCTAAGGGTGGGGACAGTGAGGTCTCTTTCTTTGTTGTGTTTTTCCTTGGAGGGCATCTTCTATTCGGTGGTTGTTGAGGGGTGTTTTCTATGCTGTGGGGTGAGGGGTTTGGTTGGTGGCTCTAGTGGGTGTTTTTTCCCTATTGGATGTCATACGGAGCAAGTTGAGGGGTGGTGTTGTGATTCAATCTTGAAAGATTTTTTTGTTTTGAAGCTCCTTTGTGGGGTTCTTTTTGCTTTAAGCACTTTTCCCAAGCTTGGTTTGGGTTCTTTGGGGATTTTTTGTTTCAGGCCTTGCATGGCTCCAAGAGGGGCTACATCTAGAGGGATGATTTCTTTTAAGGATGCAGTGGTGGGAAGCAGTCCATCATTGCTTTTGCATGAGAACCCAATTTTTGGTGAGAATAGTTCTAGCATGGGAGAACCTTCATTTCAGTCTGGAGGTTTTAGGCCATCAAAGGTAAATGGATGCCTTGCCAAGAGTGATAATAGGCCTATTGTTGTGATCCAGCCTGAGTCGGTTTGGATGACATCAATTATTTGTCTAACCATGCTTTGATTTGTAATTTTTTGGGTATTCGTGTGTCCTTTCCCTTTCTAGAGTCGTGGGCTCATTGAACATAGAATCCAGAGGGGGAATGGATGTAATGTTGGCTGCTAATGGATATTTTCAAGTGGTTTTTACTTGCTTGTCAGACATAAGTAAAGTATTTGAAGTGGGTCCTTATTTCTATAGTCAAGTTGGCATTTTCATCAAACCTTGGCATGTTGGATTCAATCCTACAGAAGAGCTTCCTTTGTGGGTTCCTATTTGGGTGAGCCTATTGTGGCTTCCTTTGGAATTTTGGAGAGAAGACATCTTCAACTTAGTTGCAATTCAACTTGGAAAACAAATTGGTCCTTCAAGGAAGACTATGGAAAAGAAGGTAATTACCTATGCTCGCATGTGTGTGGAAATTGATTTGAATAAGCCCTTGCCTCACTCCATGGAAATTCAGTTGGGATCAAGCTCACAGATTCAATAGCTTGATTATGAAACGCTATTGTTTCATTGTCAAATTTGTCATGAATATGGGCATCTACAAAGGATGTGTCCCAAATCTAGACCTACAGGGAACTCTAAAACTAGGTCAACTAGTGCACCTTCTAATCAGGATAAAGGGATAGCTCTCATGAGGGAAGATAAGGATGGTTTCATTCCTACTAGAGCTAATAAGGTTTGGGGTCTAAAGAGGACCTTTAAGGACAGGCAGGCGGATGAGGTGTTTAATAGGTTTGATTCTCTAGATGATATGGAACAGTTTGATGGAGTCATTGCTAACATGTCTGTTGGCCAGGATCTTTTGGATGTAGGGAAAATAGGTGGGGAAGAAAGCAATGCTATTCAAATTAAACCACAGGAGGAAGTGATAGGGGTGCAAATGGACACAAATACATCCACAGGGCCTATGGGTGAAATGGGAGCAAGTGGATGTAAAGAATGGCAGGAGAGTTCATATCCTATCCACTCTGTATCTTATGTTGGGAAGGATCTGCAGGAGGGGAGAAAAGGTAAGGGTACTCCTCCTGCTTTAGGAATTCAACAAAAAGCCTTTAAAAAAGGTGTTTCAGAGAAGCCACTTAAGGTGGGGAGGAAGAAAGACCAGGAAAAAGTGAATTTAGTTGGCGAGACTTTAGTAGAGTCTGGTTCTATGAAGGCCATTGATTCCCACTTTTCTCAATCTCAGAAATGATTGTTCTCTCATGGAATGTAAGGGGGTTGAATAGCATTCCTAGACAAAAGGCTATTCAGGAGTTGATTAAGTCTTATTCCCCTTATGTGGTTTTTATTTAGGAAACTAAGTTATCTATTGATAGTATGTTCAACACAACTGCTAAGATCTGGTCGAGATGTCTCTTTCAATGCATTGGAGCTCAAGGAAGTTATGGAGGTTTAGTTTTTTTATGGGATCCTCGCAAGTTGCTTCCACTTAGGTGGATCTCTGGCAGATCTTCTATTTCCTTGGTGGCCACTTCTTGCAAGACTGGTGAGAATCTCCTTCTCACTAATGTTTATGCTCCAACTGATTTCATGGGAAAATATTTGCTTTGGTCACATATAGGGTTTGTTCGTTCTCTTGCAACTTTGTTTCCCTGGATTTTGGCAGGAGATTTTAATGCAATCTTAATTTTGGAAGAGAAGCAGGGAGGTAACCCTAGGCTTGACCCTTCTACGGGGCTTCTGAGGAGTAACATTGAATTTCTAAAAGGTTATGGATGTTAAACCTTCCAATGGTTTGTTCACCTGGAATAATAGGTGTGGGGCGGAGGCTATAGTAGAAAGATTAGACAAGTTTCTAATGTCTTGCTTTTGGATGGAGGATAGTTGGACTACCGGTTCAGATATTTTGGACTGGAAAGGTTCATATCACTGACCAATCATTTTGTATGCTACTAAGTTTCAGATGATAAAGAATCCCTCTTTTAAGTTTCAGCTTATGTGGCTGAGGGATGCTTCTCTTCAGGATCATATGCTTGCTTGGTGGAGGGAAGGGAAGCCTGCTTATGGCACTGCTATGTTTTCCTTTTTCAAGCAATTGCAACATATTAAGTTTAAGCTAAAAAGGTGGAACAAGATGTGCTTTGTCAACCTCTTCATAGCTAAAAGGGATGCTCAGCTAAGGGTGGACACCATTACTTGACAAATTAGAGAGTAGGGTCTGCCTGATTTTTTATATAGAGAGGAAGTTATTGTGTTAAGGGAGTTGGAAGAATGGGAGCTCTGGGAGGAGATTTATTGGAAACAGAAGGCTCAGATTGATTGGCTCTAGGAAGGTGATAGAAACACTACCACAATACTATAAAGGATAGAAGACACAGGATTTTTCTTAATTCTCTCATTTCGTCAAAAGGGACTTTGGTTTCCTCTCATAGGGTGATTGCTCAAAAGGCCACTAGATTTTTTGGGAATTTATTCACAGAATGTTTTGATCCTGCTAGTGTTGAGGAGGAGTTGGTGCTTGATTGCATTCCTTCTATTGTTACTTATGAAATGAATGAGGCTCTCATTAAACCCATTTCACTATCCGAGATTGAAGTAGTGGTATTTAGAATGAAGAAGGGTAAATCCCCAGGGCCAGATGGTTTCCCTATAGAGTTCTTTCAAGCATTTTGAGATATAATCAAGATGGATCTCTTTGAAGTTGTGTAGGAGTCTTTTAGAAATAAGAAGATGCTTAAGGCCTTGAATGTAACTTTAATTTCCCTCATTCCAAAAAAGGAAGGAGCCAAATCTCTTAACTCCTTTAGGTCTATTGCTTTGTGCAAAGTGACTTACAAAACAATCACAAAATTGATTGTTGAATGGTTAAAGTCATGGCTTAGTAAATTAATCTCTGAGGAGCAAGGGGGATTTGTTATCGGAAGAAAATTTTTGGATGGGATTATCATAGCTATTGAAGTTGTGCATTATATGGCTATCTCTAAAGAGAAGGCTATGTTCATAAAGTTTGACATGGCCAAGGCTTATGATAGGGTCAGATGGAGTTTTCTGTAGAAAGTTCTCAAGGCCTTTGGTTTTGGAAGTGAGTGGATTAGTTGGGTAATGAGTTGTATTGCCTCACCCTCTTTTGTTTTCTTGATTAATGGTGAGCCTACTGACTTATTTGGTGCAGATAGAGGCCTTCGGAAAGGAGATCCCCTCTCCCCCTACTTATTCATTCTGATGGTTGAAGGTCTAGGGAGATTTCTCAAGTCTCAAGTTAGGCAAGGTTTGATTCAAGGTTGGAAGTGGGGTCACGACATACCTCCTTCTTCCCACCTCCAATTTTTGGATGACATTGTGTTGATGGGTGTTGCTAGAATCAAGGAGGTGACCAATTTTAGAAGAGATTTGGATATTTATGTGAAACCCTCAGGATAGAAGATTAATGAAGAAAAGTATCATATTTTTTTCTTCAATACCCCTGTTCACATTCAAGCAAGGATTGCCCGGATTTTGAGGTTTAAAATTGGAACTCTTCCCTTTGTCTACCTTGGAATTCCTCTTTCAGAACATAGACTGTTAGGGGGTCTATGGCAGGAGATTTTAGATAAGTTTCAAAGTAAGGTGAGTCATTGCACCCATAGGTGTCTATCAACTACTGATAGAATGAATCTTTTAAAGTCTGTGGTCGAGGCACTTCCTATTTACAGGTGTTTTGTGTAGACAACCCCTACATGTTTTATTAAGGACTTTGATGCTCTTTCCAAGCAATTTTATGGACGGGTAATTTGCTCTCCTCTAAGTGGAGTTTGGTCAAATGGGATTGTGTCTACATATCAAAGTAGGATGGTGGCCTTGGTTTATGGAATACAAGCTTGAATGGTAGTGATCTAGCTGCTAATCTCTTTTGGAGATGGTGCATAAACCAGGATCAAGGATGGGCCAAAATCCTCAATGTTAAGTATCTTGGTGGAGTGGATGGAAAAGATGTACCATGATACAGTTTGACAGGAAGGGGATCCATGATCTGGGATACTTTGAAGAGAGGAGCACAATTAGTTAAGAAGGGTCTTTTCTGGATTTGTAAAAGGGGCTCTGAAGCTTTGTTCTGGATGGATTCTTGGGATGGGTTCCCTCCTATCTTGTCTCAGTTTCCTCACCTTCAACCTCTTTGTGATAACTTTCTTGCAATAGGCTAGAGTAAAGTTGAGGATTTTAAGGTGACTTTAAGGGTGGGTCGTGGCAAGGTAGCTAGATGGAAAGAACCCCATGAATGGCCTCCAGGGGGTTCTGAGGAAGAGAGGGAGGTTCTTGCTAGGATATTAGCAGGATGAGTATGTAATTCTCTTAGAGGATTTGATATCCTTGATTGGGGCCCTAATCTGAAGGGAAAGTTTTTGGTGGGCTCTGGTTATCAAGAGCTAGAAAGAATTACCTTTGATAAGGTGGACATTTCTTGGTGGAAGCATGTTTGCATAAGTTGGCTTGGCCCAAATGTAATTTTTTCCTGTGGCTCGTGGTGCAAAATAAATTTCTTATCTGGGAGAATCTCCAAAAGAGGGATTTTCATGGGCCTTCTATCTGTGTTTTATGTAATAAAAGTGAAGAGAATAGTTTGCACCCTTTTTTCCAATGCCCTTTCACCAAATATATTTGACATTGGTGGTGGGGAGCTTAGAATCATGCTTGTGTTCATGATAGCTCTCTAGTTGAGTTTTGGAATAGTCTTGGTAGACCTCCTACTAAGACTCCCTTTCTTGATGTAGCTTGGGATATTGGTCCAAGTTCTATTATCTGGTAGGTGTGGTTGGAAAGAAACTGCAATATTTTTCAAGATAAGCAGAAGATGGTGCAACAAGTGCGGTTGAAAGTATCAAATATGATTCAGGAGACTATAGCTGCAAAGTGTGACCTCTATGTGGATATTGATCCTGGAGACGTGCAAGTGGCTCAAAATTTGAACATTTTTGGTGTGGGCTTCAGTGATGCACTTTGTAACAAACAACAGGTTATGAGCAGACAAGCTAAAAGGAAGGTCTTTCGGGAGGGCAAGTGGTCTCCCCCTCCTCTAGGGACTCTTAAGATCAATACTGATGGTTCTTCTAGAGGAAATCCTAGGCATGCAAGGGTTGGAGGAGTTGGCAAGGATAGCTTTGGTAAGGTTATCTTCTTCTTTTCTAAATATAAGGGTGTACAAACCAATAACTACATGGAGGCTCTTGTTGTCCTCTTGGCCCTCGAAATGGGTTGTGCTCTTGGTTGGAGTAAGATTATCTATGAGTCTGACTCCCAAGTTGTGGTGGATATGTTGAACCTGCAAAGGATGGAGGATGTGGATTGGCGTTTGGTTGTGGTGGGTAGACAGATTCTTAGTCTGAGTGCTTCCTTGGATGTGGTTTCTTTTTGCTATGTTCCTCATAAGTGGAATAGGATTGTTGACTGCCTGGCTAAGTGGGCTTCTGATCATTTGGAGAGGTGGAAGGTTGGAGATTGTGTTCATCTGCCCCCTGAGTATGTCCATGATCTTGAGAGTTTGGTCAAGGATAACATGGATGATTAGTTGTGACCCTTTTGGGGGCTTCTTTTTGTTGGCTTTTTTGGTGTTGTTTTCTCTTTTGGGCTTGAGGCCCCTGCTCTTTGTACTTGGTATTTTGATTCAATAAATTTTTACCCCTTTTATAAAAAATATATATTATATTTTTATTATGAAATTTAGTTTTATAATATTATATAAAAAATTTATTATATAATATTTTTATTAATATGATATTATATTACTTTAAGTTTTGTTAATGTAATATTATATTATATTTAAATTATTTTATATTTATATTTATGCTAAATTACATTAGAATTATATTACTAGTATATTTATTTTTAAGATAATCAGAAGGTAATTCATCCCTTCCACTAATATCCCAACCATCCACATTCTCTGAGGCCCACTTCACCAAACAATTAGCCACTCTGTTCCATTCTCTTGAGATATGACAAAAGGAGACAGAATCCAAGAAACTGGATAAACTTAGAATATGTCTAACCACTGAGGCTAATTGCCAACATCCATCATCCAAACTTCGGTTCAACATATCCACCACAATCTGAGAATCCGACTCACAAATAATCCTCCTCCAGCCTAAAGAGCAACCTCTCTCAATAGCAATCTTAATAGCAAGGGCCTTCATAAGATTATTAGAGTGCTGCCCTTTGTAAGCAAAGAAGAAAAAACTGCACCACCATCATTACCTCTACCTATACCACCAATACCAGCATGTCTAGGGTTCCCACGAGAAGAACCATCAGTATTAATCTTCAGGACCCCAACCAGGGGAGGTGTCCACCTCCCATCATGAAAAACCCGTTGCTTGACATGTTGGGGTCTCTTTCCAACAAAGCAACCCCTTCTACTATCCCCCAGGTTTAAATTCCTCACTATAGCATAATCACCATGATCAATATTCTCAGACATATTACACTTAGCAGAGATAGTCTCCTAAAGCTTGCTAATTATCTTCTGCCACAATTGAAAACTTCCTAATTTGGAGCCATGAAAAACTCTATGGTTCCTTTCCAGCCAAAGGTTCCAGATAATGAAAATAGGCCCTATAGCATAGGCCACCTGTAGGAAAGATGTCTTCGTTGGAGGCCTGCCCATACTTTCCCAAAATTCAATTAGGGAGGTAGCATGAATACAACCATGATGCCAAGCCTCCCACCACCTGTGCCATATCTCTCTAGAAAAAGGGCAGAGAAAGAGAAAATGGGAAGTACATTCCTCACTGTGCAAGCAAAGGAAGCAAATAGAAGGTCCCTGAAAACCTCGCTTGTGAAGATTCCCCCAAGTGAGACATTTCTTCTGAGCAACCAACCATAAGAAAAAATTGCATTTGGGCCTAGAAAAATTGTTCCATACCTTCTTCCACTAGGGAACCTCAGCTAGACCATGTAAGTTTCTGCCTAGCATAGCATAACCTTGAGCAACAGTAAATTTACCTTTTGGGCTAGGATTCCAAGCCAACGTGTCCCTCTCATTAAGGGAGCTGCAAAACCTGCCCTCCAAGAGTCTAGCCAGATCAGCATGATCCTCATCAAAACCTCCCATGGGCCACTCCTGGGGATCCTTCCAGCAAGTCACCTCCACCTGACCAATACGCTTGACAATTTTGAAATGCTCCACCTTAATCCACCCAGCATCAGTAAAAATATGGAAAAGAGCCTGAAACTGAGGGAAGCTAGAAAGAGTGGGAGGGTGGCCATCCCAAGAGTCCAGCCAAAATAGAGCATCAGAGCCCCTATTACAAATCCAGAAGAGACCATCCTTAATAAGTTGAGCTCCCTTTTTAAGAGTATCCCAGACATAAGATCCTTTTCCCAACAAAGCAAGCCGCGACACATCCTGGCTCTCAACACCTGGAAGATACTTGTGGGAAAGAATCTTGGCCCAATCGTGATCCTGATTATTGCACCACCTCCAGTACAGCTTAGCCGCCAAGGTCGTGACAACAAGAGCCATAGACTTGAGACCAAGGCCCCCAGCATGCTTCGGCCTGCAAACAGACTCCCACTTGATTAAACTCCACTTCGAGGATAGAAGGCTACCAGACCAAAGGAATTGACAAGATAGAGCATCAAATTCCTTCACAAAGGCAAAAGGGGGAACCTACACACAACACCTATAAATGGGGAGAGACTGCACCACAGACTTTAGGAGAATCACTCTCCCAGTAGAAGATAGCCATCTGTAAGTCTAGTGACTAACCTTACTTCAGAATTTATCCAAAATCCCCTGCCAGTAATCTCTACACTGAGATCCTAAATCCAAAGGAATCCCAAGGCACATCAAGGGAAGAGAACCGATCTGAAATCTAAGGATCCTAGCAACCCTGCTCTGAATAAGTCAAGGAGTATTAAAGAAATAAATGGAATATTTTTCATCATTGACACTCTAACCTGAAGCTTTCAAATAGATTTCTAAAGCTCTCCTGAAGTTCACAACCTCACTAATTCTAGCCCTACCCATCAAACTAGTATCATCCACAAATTGAAGATGAGAGTAGGGAGAAAGATTATTGTTCCAGCTCCAACCTTGGATAAGACCCTGCCTCACCTGAGAAATAATAAATCTATTGAGACCCTCCACCATGATAATGAATAAGTAAGGAGATAAAGGGTCCCCTTGCCGAAGTCCCCAAAAGGCACCAAAAAAATCTAAAGGTTCCCCATTAATAAGAACTGAAAAGGAGGACGAGGTCACACAACTAAGAACCCAATTCACCCACTCCTCTTCAAAGCCAAAATCCAAGAGATTTTTTTGTAAGAACTCCCAACTCACTCGATCATAAGCTTTATCCATGTCAAGTTTAATAAACATAGCCTTCTCCTTAGAGGAAGCCATAGAGTGAATAGCCTCCATTTCTATCACAACACCATCCAAGATTTTTCTACCATGAACAAAACCCCCCTGCTCAGTAGAGATCAAAGCACAAAGGAGTGGTTTGAGCCTCTCAGCAATCAGTTTGGTGATGATCTTGTAGAAAAAATTACATAAAGCAATAGGCCTGAATTGATCCAAACGATTAGCCCCCTCCTTCTTAGGTATGAGAGCCAAAAAAGTAGAATTTAAAGACTTAAGCATTTATTTGTTCCTATGTGATTCCTAAACCACATCAAGGAGATCCAACTTTATTATCTCCCAAAATTCTTGAAAGAACTCAATCAAAAACCCATCTGGGCCAGGAGCCTTATCTTTTTTCATATTAAACACAACTTTCTCCAATTCAAGTAACAAGATGGGATGCAAAAGAGCCACATTCATCTCATCAGAGACTAGGTGGGGAATACAATCCAAGATGGCCCTCTCCTCTGCCTTAGCTACAAGATCCTCTCTAGTAAACATATTTGAAAAATACCTGACAGTTTCCCTGGAAATTTCTTCACCGAAAGAGAGTTGAGCCCCTTCAAGCGAAGCAAGAAAGGAGAAAGAATTCCCATGCCTTCGAGCCTTTACCAAGTTATGAAAAAAAGTAGTGTTCCTATCCCCCTCCTGAAGCCAATCAACACAATATTTTTTGCTTCTAGAAAATCTCCTCCTGAAGCTCGCACTCTTCTAATCCCTTAAGAGCCAAGGACTCAGCTTTACTTAGATCAGAGGTCAACCCTTGGTCTCGAATCTTAAGAGTGACATTATCCAACTTGGACTGAGCAGCAATCTTTTGAGCATGCAGGTTCCCAAAACATTGTTTATTCCACCTCTTAAGCTTGTATTTCACATGTTGAAGCCTCTTACTAAAAGTAAACATGGTCGTACCATGGGTAAGCATCCCTTCATAGCACCAATCCAACATAAGATCATGTAGAGATTGATCTCTTAACCACATTAACTAAAATTTGAAAGAAGGGTTTTTGGAGACCCCATATGAGGTGGCAAAGAACTTGATAGGCCAGTGATCAGAGCCCTCCAATCTAGAATCTCTGAAATAGTGGACCACCTGTTGTTCATCCAATAGCAGGAAACTAGAAATCTATCAAGCCTTTTTGAAATAGCCTCAGTACCACACCTCCTATTATTCCATGTAAATATGCCATTGGTTGGCTTCACGTCAATGAGATTCAGGAAACCAATATTATCTTTGAGCAAATTTGAAGAAGGGTCCAACCTAGATAACCCACCACATTTTTCATCCAAACTAGTAACAGCATTAAAATCACCAACTAGAATCCATGGGAGAAACGGGTCCAAGGACCGGATGAAATTGATGTGAGTCCAAAGATGTGACTTACCTAATAAATCCGTAGGAGCATAAATATTAGACAAAAGGCACCTTTCTCTAGTCTCAAAGCTAGACGCGACCATAGAAATGGAATACCGGCTAGAAATCCACCACAAGGGGGAAACCTTCCTTGGGTTCCAGAAGCAAGCCACCCCCCTAAACTGCCCTGAGCACCCACCCCCTGCCAATAGCCCTGGGGCCAAATACATGAGGCACAATTAGCCAAACCATCCACTGTAAGCTTGGTTTCCTGAATAAAGACAATTTTAGGAGACTGATACTCAATTAATCTGCAAACAACCTTTTGTCTAGGGATGTTGTTCAACCCCCTTACATTCCATGATAAAACAATAATTTATGGGGTTGGGAGAAGTGGGAATCAATGGGTTTCACAGACCCTGACTCAACCAATGTATCACCCATAATCTTGACCTTCTCTTGATCGGTCTTCCTTCCACTCCTTGACAGTTTGTCTAGAGGCCCCTTTTTAAAGGATTTTTGTTGTAGGCCTAAGGTAGGAGAAGCTTTGTTACCCTTCATAGAATCTAAGGTCCCCCTAGTGGCAGGGGGAACATAAGCCAACACAACTGTACCCTCTGAAACTTGTGACCCCCGAACATCTCTGATATCCTAAACTTGAGAAGGAAAATACATAGCCAACTGTCCAACCTATTGATCCCCTGAAGATAAAATTTGATCCTCATTCTTTGCATCCTCATCCCAAACCTCATGCTGACCCTCAACCCCAGAAGAGAGCTCAACTAGAATTCCCTCCTCCTGGACCAAGTCATCAAGAACATCAAACCTGTTAAAAGTGCCAGCATTTTATCTATCCATCCAGGTTCTCTTCTTGCCTTTGTTACGGGACTTAACCGGAATAAAACCCTCCTTATCTGTAGGTCCATCTCCCTAGGAGGTTCAAAGGCAGCCAAGGGGGGAGATTTATTTCTAGGACATTTGCGATTAAATGACCATATTCATGACAAATTCTACATCTAAATGGTAGGGTCTCGTAATCCAGTTGTTGAATCCAAGAAGATGATCCCATGCAAATCTCCATAGAATTCTGGTAATGGATTATTTAAATCAACTTCTACAAAATACGTGCAAAATAAATTACCCTACGACTTGAGTTTGTGTAGTTGATCCCAGGTTTTCCAAGAAGCAATGAGATTGAGTGAATATCTTCTTCCCTAGAATTCAATGGAAGCCTCGGCAAACGAACCCCACACACCCACCCATGGGATCTCCCAGCAGAGTTGAAGCCCATGTGCCAAGGCTTGATGAAGCCCCCCCTGGTTAAATAAATAAAGGGCCTTCAAAAGCCCTATTTTTATCTGACACATTGAAAAAATAACTAGAAAATAGTTATTAGCCGCTAATAGGATCTCCATATCTCCTTTTGGGTTCCAAACCGACGCACCCAGGATTCCAGCACAAGTAAAGAAAGATGAAGGCCCAAAAATTTGCAAATAAGGGCATGATTACACCAATATTCAACAACATCCTCTGAAACTTGCTCAGGTTGAATAACCAACACTGGGCAATCCTCGGATCTCTCCAAACAACCATTTACTTTTTTATTCAAAACATCCCTTTTGAAGAGGAGACCCCTACCATAGATTGGGATTCACCTATCTGTTCCTTAAAACTGGCATGCATTGAAGAAGATGGCTCTACCATCTCCAAATCCCTAGAGGAAACTTGAGAAGAGGATATCCCTCGATTCTCCATGGACTGAAGAGCAAAAACCCCAACAAAAGAGAGAGAAACAGGGCAGGTAACCCACAAACTCAGACAGTCCCACGCCACCCGCCGAGGACACACCAAGCATGGAAAAAGGTAGAGAATTCCCGCCCACAAGCACAAAGAGTCAAAATCCCCTATCCAACCAGCAAACCCTTGCACACAAGCAACAAAAGCCCCCCGAAAGCAGTAGAAAAGGCTCGGATGTCGAGCAAGAATGCAGAGAACAGGACAAGCTAGGGCACGCGGGCCTTATCCCACGCCAAACCACCGCGTAGAGCCATCCTCATTTTCCATATCAATCAACCATTATGATAAATATGTCGATTTATTCCTTTGCTTTATTCTTTATAAAAATATTCAATATTTTGTAGTGAATCTGGAGCTGCAAAGGTTGTGGATGAGAAAGGAAAGGAGACAAAAGGTGGAAGAGTTTTATATCTTCTTTCAGGGTTTTTTGGAGGAGGGCCTACTGAAGCCTGAGAACAAGGCTCTTTGTGTAGGAGCGAAGGAAGGGAAACAGGTGGTTGCTTTGAGAGAGATTGGGGTTTCTGACTCAGTGGGGATTGATCTTGTACCCTCTCCGCCGCTTGTAATGGAGAGTGATTTTCACAACTAGCCTTTTGAAGATTATACATTTGATTTTGTGTATTCCAATGTCTTTAATAGTTTTTCAAAATTCGCTAAGGAAATTTCACACATGTTGAAGCCAAAAGGCATTGTTGTTCTCGGCATGCATGATATGTATAATATTGATTCTTTGATTATTTCATTGTTTAGCAATTTTAGTGTCTTTCATTCTACAAAGTGGGAGGGATATGCTAAGATTGTGCTAAATAAAATTATAAATACTGTTGAATTTGGGGAAAGGGGAAGTAAAAAAGAGTGTAATGGAGCAGGCGGAGCTGCTTGTTGAAACGGGGCCAATAGTTTCCAATCATCTGAGCATGCATGAGCATGCACTGTATCGCCCCAAAAGGAGAAATGGAGAATATTAAATAGTTGCTCCTCAAATTGAAAAATCCAATGAAGAAAGCAAAACCATCCACAAAGCACAGGCTATGAAGGCTCTAAAAGAGAAAATGGAGAAAGATGTGGAGTAGGTGTTGAGGAAGGTTAAGGTTAATGGAGAAAAATGTGGAGCAGGTGTTGAGGAAGGTTAAGGTTCTTAAGGGAAAATTGGAGCAGCTGGTCAAGGCCAACAAGGTGAACCATAGAGTTTTTGGGTGCAAGGAAGGGAGTTCCACAAATAGAACTTGCATGGCCACCACCAATGGCCTCAGAACTTCTGTCAAGAATTTGATGGGGGAATTTCAGAAGCTCAACCCTTGTAAGTGCTTATAATTTTGTAATTGTACCTACAATGAATTGGTTTTGTTGATTCAATTTTCCAAAGATGCAACAATATTTTGTTGTTGGTTTTGTAACTAGACTTGATTTTAGTAGTAGTTGTGATTTATTCATAATTTGTAAAGCTTTCATTACATAGAAATCTGCCATCCATTGACAGTGTTTTTTGTTTTTTATCATAAGTGTTCTAAATTTGTAGGATTGCTTTTAGAGATTATGTAGAGGACTAGGGATTTGTATTTAGATACCAGAATGTGCTTTTGTTTTTCTACTCGAGGGGTTGGCAAGGTGTCGTTAGTGCATTTAGTTTCTATGATATTAGATTTTTGTTAATGTTTACAGTTCAGTTTACCAAATAATTTAATGTATCTACATTTAATATTTGGTCAATTTAAGCAGGATAGTTTGACAATGTTGGATGTTTTTGTGAACAAGGATATCGGTTGATGAATATTTCTATTTGGATGTAGAATATTTGTCTCAGAAATTTAGTAGACAAGGAAGAGTACAAGAAAATGGGATAAGAATAATAAAATTGTAGCAAAAGTTGTTTGATAAAGCCAAAATCTCATGATTAAGATGGGGAACATTAAAGTGACGATGGACTTATATTTTTGAGTAGGCATTTGCTTTCTAAATAGAATCATTTGTAATCGATACACTGATTAGACTATACAGTGTGTTTGATATTGTGTGTAGGACTTAGACCAAAATGTATCTTATAAAGGGCATTTCAATTGATAAATTTATACTCTTAAATATATTATATTTCTTATTTTAATTGGAATTATGATTTTAGGGCAAAAACTAGGAATATCTCTAAAGGGAACATTATATTGTGGACAATATAAGATTGAAGCCTGCATTAAAACTATAGATTTTGGAAGGATCTTTATTATCTGTGAATGTTTCAAGCTATCTCAGTGAAAATGAAATATTATCAGACTTTGGCCCATTAACAATCCAATAAATTGTGGCATCTTGGATATGTAAATCCCTTATGAGGCCATATTATTCTGGAGAATGTGAAGCTTGGCTATAGTTTTGAGTGTTGAATCCTAGATGTTGCAATTACAAAAGGCTTCTTTGTTCTTTCAAACTGTACATGGTGACAAGAAAAGAGTGGAGTAAGATGTATTATTTTCTAGCATTAGCTAAGCTTATACAAGATTGAGAAGCTACAGAAACTCAATTCCAAATGCAGTAACTTGAGTAGAGAACGAGGGACATTTGATAACCATGTTTGATTTTTACATTTCAAGTAACTGACTTTAATTGGAAATTCATTCTCTATGTCAGTAAGGCATGAATTTGTTGTGATCTTTGCATTTTAATACAATTTTTTTTTTTAATTCTCTAGTGTGTTAAATGAGATTGGATGTTGAATATGAGAGAATCTTACACAGCTGAAATTACCGTGCAAATTCTTCTACAAAACGATTTATTTAAGACTTAAATCTCGTACAGAATTCAATCTAGCTTGAAAATGTATATATGCTAAAATAAGAATTCTTGTACATCATGATAATATAAATCTACAATTTACTTTTTGATTGCATATTGCAACAAACCTTTGTTTCCAGGTTTTATTGATTACTGTGTATTTAAACTCAAAATGCAATTGGATGAACTTCATATACCAAAAGCATTCCAATATTGTGTTTCATGAATCACTTGCTCAGGTGTGTAAGGATGAAAAGGAAACAAAGCTATTGTGGTTGTGAATTTTGAATTCTCAAAATTCACACATGCTTATGTGGTATGTAAGGTCTCTTGAACCATTTATGATTGCTATTATAAAAAAAGCTTAAAAATATGTTACAGAATTTACTGCATTTATGAATTCATCATTATCTGGTCTTGCAATTATAATTGGTTATTCTTAATATGGTATATATTACATAATCTTTTTATTGAAATTGGGAACTATTTTTAACTTATATTACTATGCATTATGCATTGTTATAGTAGTATGGTTCATGTAAGATTCAGATCTTTTGTGGAAGTGAATGACACAAAAATGTACATGTTAAACCATGAATTCCTGTACATCATGATAAATAATATATTATATAATTATACAATTTTCTTTTTGAGTTCATATTGCACCAAACCTTTGCTTTCAGGTTTTTCTGACTATATTTTATTTCAGAATGCAGTGGGATGGGCTTCATAGCCAAAAGGAGACCAATATTTTGCTTCATGAGTCACTTGCTTAGGGGTGTAATGGATGAAAAGGAAATGTATCTTTGGATTCATGAACTTTGTTCTCCCAAATTCCAAACAAGCAAGGTTTCTTGAGCCATGCATGATCCATTATAATTGTATTTCTACAAAGAAATTGTTTTTTTGAAGGTTATAGATTTACTGGTTTTCTGCATTCATAACCAGATCTTGCTGTTATAATTAAATTTTCTTAATATAGTGTCTAGTACAAAATCTTTTAATTGAAACTGAGAATTCTTGGAAACTTCTATTACCATGCATTGTGCACTGTTATTTTGAAACAATTTATGTAAGACTAGATCTCTTGTGGAATTGAACTTAAAATGAAATGTATATGCTAAACTAGGAATCAATGTACATCATGACATTAATATAATTATAAAATTTACATTTTGGGTTCATAATGCATCACACATGTGCTTTAATGCAATGGGATGTACTTCAAATACCAAAAGTTTTCCAGTATTTATTTTTCTTCATGAATCACATGGGGTGTAATTGATGAAAAGGAAATGCAGTTGTTGTGTTTGTCATCTTTGTTCTCCTAAATTTCACACGCTTGTGTGGTTTATAATTTAACGATATATTTCAATTAAACTAATATGTTTTCATTTATAACATGATATACTAATACATTATATTAGTGTGATTAAAACTTGATGTAAAAACACACATAGTTAAATCCGAAGCACTTTTACACTTGAGTTCAATGTTAAAAATAAAACATTATGAACTTTTAACACTTTGATTAATTAGACCAATGAAATAAAATTTATAAATTTATTAAACATATTTTTGAATATTGTATTTTTTAGTATATTTAATGATCCATATAAACACAAAATATATAATTAGGTCAAGATAGTTACCAACTTATTGTTCAAAAATAATTAATGTTATTTTTTTCTATTTTAAAACATGGTGATTACATATTTTTGGTGGGTTAACATGTATTCTCTTTTAAAAAGTAAATAAAATTCTAAAAAATGAAAAAAGTTGTAAATAAAATTCAATTAATATTATAATTAGGTTATTTTATCACTCTTAGGTTATTTTATTTACTTAAGCATTATTTTACTTTTTACTTTAGATTTATTTAATCATTATTTGATTTTGTTTATATTATAGGTGCCTCCACAAAGATATCTCTCGACGTACATTACATATATTTTTTAAATATAGGTATGCTAGTACTATAATTAGCAAAATGAACATTTAATTTTATTCACATTATTAAAACTTACATTTGTTTTTATTAAATCTAAAATACTATAAAGGAAAGTACTAGCCACTACGTGACACTTGTTATATTGGTGAATTTGATACTAGGGAAATTTATTTGCATTGTTTTCTCTTATTAAGAGAACTTATCTCCTACCAATGGATTTAGGTTTCATTGCCCCTAAATATTGAAAGACATGTTTCCATATACTTCCTATAAGATATCTCTTTGAATCAAGAAATATCAATAGGAAGAAATAGATTAAATGCAATAGTTGTGATGATATTAGTGAGAAGAATATTAAAACATCATAATGCAAATTAGGTTGTCCATGGCTGGAACAAAAGAGTGCATCAAGGAGAATAATCATCATCAAAATATGCTCTAGATAGTACATGCAATTAAAAAATATTGGAAAGACATAAATTTATGAAGGTAGACAAGGTTATGATTTCAAATAAAAAAGCACAAAAACCCCCCATGGCACTTCATAAAGGAGTTTTCAAGTACAAAATATGACACAAAATGATGTGTAAAATCTCTAAAAATATGTACAATAATGGAACTTTATCTCAGTGTGTCTAAAAATGATAAAGTACATTCAAAATGTTCCTATGATTCCCAAAGAGGACAACATGCTATAAATTCTTAAAGAACAAATCAAAAGAAGACATCTCACATGAATAGAACTTTTTGAAGTTCCAAAATATACAAGTAATCAACAAGAATGTGAAATTAAAAAGAATAAATAAAAGTTACTTGGGGGAAATAGGGAAATTTTACATGAATAGCTATGCAAATATCTAAAATACCATTCCAATGCCACGAGAATCATGAAAAACAAAGGTCTATTAAAAAATGAGCTTGAGAGCCAAAAAGGAAGATCTAACTTTGACAAGCAATAAAATGTACCAGTAATAAAATCTAAGAAAACTACCTACACTAGTGGTAAGTGTTCAAAACCTCTTTTTGATAATATCTTGTTTGTCAAAATTCAACATAGTATGCCTAAGTTGTTCCAAAAATATAAAAAATAACTCCTTTACGGTAAAATACTAGGGTTTGGGGGTAGGTGGTATAGCATTGATGTTAGACTAACATTATGTTGACATTAGCAAATTTAATATGCTAAGAGATGGTGGAATATTCCCTAGTTGATATAAAATAGCCAGATTTCCATAAAACTACCATATGGTACGAAAAACATCCTAGGTTTGATTGAAATTGTTGAAAGCTATTGGTAAACCACTCTTTGCTTCCTAAATTGCTTGATTGCAAAAATACCTCAATAAGAAATTTAAAACTATAATATATAAGGAAAAACCATTGTTAAAGGAAAAACACCCCTATATCACTAAAACCATCATCAGGGAGGACCAAATTCCAAGATAGTTGTAAAACCAACAAACACTAGGTAGAAATCATGGAAGATGATCGTAAGCTAGTTTTGAGGGAAAATTTTGTTTCTACCAACTAATTATAGGGAGATCGCCACTAAGCCATGAGTATTGAGTGGAGAAAAAATTTCAACACTCGAGGATTCACAACATTTGTCGATAGTTGTAAAGAAGAAATCAATTGTCAAAAACTAAAAATCTAACAAAAAACCTAATGTCATTGCTACTAGAATTTTTCTACCCATAAAAAACAAAAAGTAATCACCACAATATTAAAAATCATTAATAAACTTGAAAGGTACACCACTAAAAAACCTTAAAATGATACCAGAAAATATAAAAGTTCACCAAATAAAAACTAGACCCTTGCTATTTTTAAAAACCACGTCATCGACCAAAGAAAAATTGTCATTTTTTAAATGAAGCCAAAAATTATAGAAAAATCATAGAGGTGATGCAGAAATCCATACAACGTATGCATCCATACGATCATACAGATCCATAAAACTTTACACATTTCAATACTTCAAAATTTGTGTCTACAAAAAAATTGCAAAATTTTCCCTAGTCTAATTCCAATAGTTGGATAGGCAATCTTAGCATTTTTGGGCCTTCCAAATGCTATGGTGAACTCTATTTGTCTCCAGGATGGACTAAACTTTTCCCAAGGCTAAAACTCTCAAAAAAGGAATAAGGGATTATAGATTTGGAGCTTTAATACCATGTTGGATTTGATTGCTCAACCCTACAACTCTCAAGGATCACCTATAATTTAACACCCACTACAAAAAAGAAGAGAAAAAGTAAATCTATGGAGGTCAAGATCTATTGATCCAAAAAAATATGAATCATATTGAATGTGCAACTTTGCAATAAAGTGAATACAATAATGAATCTTTGTAAAAAGAAAAATTAAAAAGTAACCCTAGAGAAATCCTAGGTGAGGATAAAAATAGATCATGATATGTGTCCTCATCCTATGACTTGTGTCCTCATCCTATGACTTGAGATACAAAAAAGTACATGTTGTAAGTAAGCTTAAGTAGCTAGGGTGAAAAGGTACCTAAGTAATTAAACAATTAATTAGATAAATTACCTTTTACTATATTAGGAATCGATGGAGAATTTAACATGTTCTTTCCTTGTAGGCAACCCAAAAATTCCTTCTATGTATTAGGGTTTAATTTACAATACTACCCTCCTTTATGCATTTATTATCTCTCTTTGGTTATGTTTGTAATATTGTGTATAGGTTAAAACTAGATCTATAAATTAAAGTGTTGTCATGCCCACAATTTTGCACACTGGGCAAAGACAACCAATTTTTTTTTAAAACCCAACATGGAAACCATTACTAATTGACAACAATGCATGAGCATGGTATGAAAAATATACACCTTGAATTAGTTGCTCGTGCAACTTCTCTATAGATGTGTTTCTTGGGGGAGAGGAGGAAGGATAATGAGGGCGAGTGCATAGATATCCTTCATGCACACCCTAATATGTAGCATGGATAGTTCTACTAGCAAGAAAATGTTGCTCTAACATAAAATTACAACATAAAATCTATAATCATATTTAATATTGTAGACATAGAAAATATACAGATTGATATCGCACACTTGATCTTGATCTACTAACATTTTTTCATCATGAATTATCCCTCTGTCTAACCATTTAATTGAATAGCCTTATTTGATTAAAGTCATCATAATTCCCCTTTTAATTAAATTAATCCCCCAATTTAATTAAGTCATTGTCTCTATGTAATTAGCTAGGTCATTTCATCTTCCTATCTTTACTTAATTAAATAATCCATATTATTTGATTAAATCTCTAAAGTTCATCTAATTAAATTAAATAAATCAAATATTTATCTAATTTAATCTAACATCACCCCCTTTGGTTAAATAAATCAAAAATATTTATTTAACTAAGTCTAAATCAATCTCTTCTCATTTTGAGTTATTTAAATCCTAAAATTTAAGTCAAAATGGTCAAATCAACGAACATTATTTAAATTAATCAAATCATGATTAATGCTAATCCTGATTACTCAAATCCTCTAGCTTTTTCCACTTGTACAATAAATCAATTTATTTGATTTATTAATTCTTCAATTTCATTCAAAAAAGGCATCAATGGTTGGAATATTCCCCAAATTTGAAAAATCCCTCCAAAAGGGTTTGTACATCCAACAAAGCATTTAAAATCTCTTACATGTCCTTTTCTTGAGCCATGTGGCATTAACTTCACCTTTCACCTCATCCTTCAAGCCATCTTTTGAATTTGAATCTCCCCCCTCTTTGCACATTCTCCAAAATGTACTCATTCCTCAACCATTCACATGATGACATGTGGCTTCTTCTCATTGGTTGAAGATTAGTCCCACATTCATCCCTTTTTCCTTTTCTCTCTTCACATTCTTCTATAAATAGAGAGCTCATCCTTCATTTTCATCATCCACCATTTGAGTAAGCTTACTATACTCAAATACATCTTCAAAGCATTTGCAAGATTCATCAAATTCATCAATGGTAGCTAGGTTAAGCAGATTTTTCATCATGGAGCACACTTGAATTTTCAACAAAGTGGATCACTATCACCATTCATCATCAAAGCTTGCAAAGGAGTTGGGAAAGGGCCAATTTCCACATCAAATTGGCACCAACTCCCCCATAGGATCAAGAGTTTGCATTATTTGAATATGATTAATCTCTTTTATTGCTTCTCATTACATTTCTTGTTTTCATTTCCTATTTTGAATGATGTTAATGGATTTTATGGGGAATCTCTATTCTAACTTGCATTTGATCTCATTAATGTGTTCATTTGTTGTGTTCTTGTAGGTATAGGATATTGGTTCACAAATATAATTATTACTAATGTCCATAAGGAAACTTTGTTCCTATCAATTAAACTCTAGTGAAGCTTTTTTATTTATTTAAATTAAATAATACAATGATGACTCTTTAACAACAATAATAATACTATTATTTTAATTATTCACAATTTAAATGTCAATGATATTTTAATTCTCTTGGATGATATTATCAACAACAAATAACTCTTAGAAGTGATAAATATATTGTTGTTGAGTCACCAACTTAATCATTGATAATATTATTGATTATCACATAGTAACATTATAACTTAATTGATATGCTTATAATGATAATCATGTTTAACCAAAGTTTAACATTAAAATTAATGTTCACATTTAATCATTACCAATGATAATGTTATTATTTATTAGAGAGTTAAATCTTAATAATAAATATGTTATTGTTAATTGATTCAGACATGAACCTCTATCAAAGAAAAAGGTTCACTTTAAATAACAATTTTATTTTATTTTTAATCTCAATTTACCTTACTCAAATTACTTCCATCTAACCAAAAAAATCATATCACTAACATTTATGATTATCATTTAATCAAACAATATTATTAATGTTTATTCTCAATTTTGTATTAAGCATATCATTATTATTAAATCTATTAAATAATACTGATACTAACCAAATCACTACCATAGTATCAACATACCTTCCTTATTTAATACTTTAAATATTTTTATTAACCTACTATCATAAAATATTTCACATTTCATATATATATATATATACACATACACATATATGTTATATAATTAATATTTTCTTTCCAATTTAAATTTAATCTCTTCACTTGTTTAATATTTATATTTAAAAATAATTACAATGTGATCAATGATTATTAACATGGACATGCTAACTATTTACTAACAAATAATTACAATAGGTAAAATGGTAATACTCTCGAGTGATATCAATATTCTTGTTTCACCTAACATCTATATTTACTAATATGATTAAAAAGTAAACAAGATAAATAAAAGGTAAATGTAAGATAATATAAAATTTACAAGGATTATATATATATACTAAGATACAATTTCAAAAAGTAGAAATTATTTATATTAAGTAAAATTGTAGTAATAATTATATTTTAGTTTGACAATGCAATTAACACTATAGTTATTGCCTTCTCTAAATTATTACTTTATAATAATAATATTAATATTTTCAACCTAAATGAGTAGTAGAGTTGGCTTGAGCAGTGGGTTTGTTCCCCATTGGTCTCGGGTTTGACTCTCCTCCCTCCATTTCTTTATTCTATTTAATACAATTTCAAGAAGCATAAATTATTTATATTAAGTCAAATTGTAGTAATAATTATATTTTAATTTGAAAATGCAATTAACACTATAGTTATAAAAGGTAAATAACCTTTGAAGATAAATAAAAGGTAAATGTAAGATAATATAAAATTTACAATAATTATATTTTAATTTGACAATGCAATTAACACTATAGTTATAAAAGGTAAATAACCTTTGAAGATAAATAAAAGGTAAATGTAAGATAATATAAAATTTACAAGGATTATATATATATACTTATATTGAAGATACAATTTCAAGAAGTAGAAATTATTTATATTAAGTAAAATTGTAGTAATAATTATATTTTAATTTGACAATACAATTAACACTATAGTTATAAGAGTTGTGGGTGGTGATCAAGTTGCGGGAGCTAAGAAAGCGGATGCTGAGAGGATTCAGAAGAGGTTGGCTGTTGCGGAGCAAATTAACAATTCCATTCATAGGATGAAGTCTCCTGTCACTGTTGGTAAAGGTAAGGATGCCTCTGAGGATAAGGTCCATGAGAGTTCTTTTGAAGAGGATGTTGTTGTGGGAAATCGCATTGAAAACTTTGATAGGGAGGATCTTTCTGATGTGTTGGGTTCGGCCCGTGACAATGCCAATGTGCTTTTTAAACCTTTTAAATGGTTTTTTCATGAGATTAATAGGACTAATGTTCTCAGTAGAAGCATTGATTACAAGGCTGAGGATCCTATGATCCAAATCCAAATTGATAATTTAATGGCCCGTCTCAACACTGTTGCTAATACTGTGGCGGAGGAAATCGTCAATCTGAAACAAAGTATGAAGGCAAGAATGTTCTCCCTTGAGGAGAAAATTGACAAAAATTGGAATATGGTTATGAAGAGTGGAGAAGCTCCTAAATTCCTGACTAGGTTGGACTCTACGAAGGATTTTCCCCCTAATAAGAGAGAAAATTTTGTCTGCTGATGTTATGGCTACTCAGGGTAAGCTGACTGGGGAGGATTATGTTGTTGCTAAGGGTGCTACTAAAGGTTTTGTTTTGAGTTGTGAGGTAAAAACTAGTGGGCCTAGGGTTAGGACTAGAAATAGACTGAAAAATCAAGTTGGGGCCTCGAGTATGGAAGTTTCTGATACTGGGGTTAAGGGACAAAAGCTTGTTGCTAGTGAGATGGAAGTTGTTGAAATTATGAACAATATGTAGTGGTGTGTGTCATTTTTTGGCTGCTTTTTGGCAGGTGGTTTGTTTTCGTTGGGCTAATGGTTGTTTTTTGATGTCTCATTTTTGCTTCAGTTGTTCCTTTTTGTAAAGGGTTTCGGGCCCCTTCAAAACCTATTTTCTACCTCCAATCAAAACACTATAGTTATAAAAGGTAAATAACCTTTGAAGATAAATAAAAGGTAAATGTAAGATAATATAAAATTTACAATGCAATTAACACTATAGTTATTGGAGGTGGCGATTGCCTATCATAGTCTTGTTCTCTTGTTCTGGCTCAGAGAAGAGGGTATATCATAGTCTTGTTCTGGCTCAGAGAAGAGGGTATAGAAAGATTTGGTTGGAAGGTGATTCTCTGAACATTATTAATAATTTGAAGAATTAATCTCCTTTGTCTTGGACAATTGAGGCCTTGATCAAGGATTCCATTGAAATTATTAAATCCTTTTATAATGTTTATATTTCCCACATTTTGAGAGAGGGAAATAAGTTAGTTGATTTCTTCGCTAACTTTGGTGTTAGAGATAGTAAGGTTTGGGATTTAATTGACCCCATTCCTTATGAGGCCACGACTATTGTTATAAATGAAAGTTAATTTATTCTTCAAGGTGTGCACGTCCTTGCTCACGTGGTGGCATATCATTAGGAAGGAGGGTATGGTTATGATTTTGAGGAAAGGTTGTCATATGGCGCGGAGTTCAAATTCATTATGATATGTATGTCTTGCGGTTGCCTTCACACAAATTGTGGGTGTTAGCCGCATAAGCTTCCAGAGTCTTCTGTTGGATTATTCAGTTTTGAGTGGTGTATGTTGCTTCCTTCTAAGTTTCCTATTGAGTGCTTCGTCTCTATTTTACATCGTCATGGGTGGGGACAAAAATTGAGTTGAGCCCAAATCCTGTGATACTGCGAAGCAGAGAAAGGAAATGTGGGCGATTTTAGAAAAGGGTGGCCTAACTCCCTTCATGGAGAAACTACATGACAATAATACTCAGGTTACTGAATTGGTTGAGAAAGGGTGGAAAGGGAGAACCCTAGATTTGGGTGGCAGGGAAATTGAGGTGGATGAAGAGTTCATAGCCCAGATTATTGGCCTTCTAATTAAGGGTATGAAGGTGTATAGGGATAAGAAATAGTCACTGGTCATGATGTCTTTGTTCTTTAAGAAGAATGAGAGTGATGACTTGAACCCTACGAAGACTGGTGGGTATCTGAGGAATTCCTTGAAGGCTATCTGGCAGGATGTTGTCGAAGAAATCATGAGGTATGTAACCCTGGAAGGAAGGTACACAGCCATTAACAATTACCATTTTTCGTTGCTTAACCATTTTAGGCACAAAAAATGGGTGTCATTTTCCTATTATTTGTTGGTGTCAATGGATTGTGGGATTAAAGAACGTAGGAAGAATCCTAAAAACCATGTCCTACGTGTGAGGTTGATTCTTTTGATATATGAACATGTTAAAGCTCATGATGTCCAGAAAAATCTAGTTACTCTGAAGGCTAAAGCTAGGGAGGGTTATGAAACTGAGTTGGGTGAGGAAAGGGCTTCTAAGAAACTGAGGAAGAGGATGCTTATGCTAAATAAAGATTCTAAGTCAGAAAGAGATGATGATGTTGATTATTTCCATGACTCGTATGCCTTTTTGGAGGAGGGCCCCATATCCCCTATTCAGGGTAAATCTGGGAAAAGGAAATTGAATGAGGAAGTGGGTTATATGACCTGCAGTGATGATGTGGATGTGACTGTTCCTTCTAAGGGGGACAAAGACAAAAATGATCTTTATGGGGAAGCTTCCTCTCCTTCCCCTGCATCTAGACTTGTGCAGGATCCTGAGGAGGGAAGTCGGAAGAGAAGGGTTTTCATTCCTGGTCAACATCTGGAGAAGAATGTCCCTTTCTCTGTGGCTGGTGGCTTCCATGGTAAGGATGTTTTGAGTGTTGTCATTGGGTTTCCTAAGCAGAAGGTTAGAGCTATGGGTGGTGAACAAGATGTAGGAGCTAAGAAAGTGGATGCTAAGAGGATTTAGAAGAGGATGGTTGTTGCAGAGCAAATTGACAATTCCATTCGTAGGATGAAGTCTCATGTCACTGTTGGTAAAGGTAAGGATGCTTCTAAGGATAAGGTCCATGAGAGTTCTTTTGAAGAGGATGTTGTTGTGGGAAATTGCATTGAAAATTTTGATAGGGAGGATCTTTCTGATGTGTTGGGTTCAGTTCGTGACAGTGCCAATGTGCTTTTTAAACTTTTTAAATGGTTTTTTCATGAGATCAATAGGACTAATGTTCGTATTAGAAGCATTGCTTGCATGGATGAGGAGGACCCTTCGATCCAAAGCCAAATTGATAATTTAATGGTTGGTCTCAATACTGTTGCTAATACTGTGGTGGAGGAAACCGTCAATCTGAAATAGAGTATGGAGGCAAGAATGTTCTCCCTTGAGGAGAAAATTGACAAAATTTGGAATGTGGTTATGAAGATTGGAGAAGCTCCTAAAGTCTTGACTAGGTCAGACTCTACAATGGCTTTCTCCCCTAATAAGAGAAAGGAAATTTTGTCTACTGATGTTATGGCTGCTAAGGGTAAGCTGACTGGGGGGGACTATGTTGTTGCTAAGGGTGCTACTAAAGGTTTTGTTTTGAGTTGTGAGGTAAAAAATGGTGGGCCTAGGGTTAGGACTAGAAATAGACTGAAAAATCAGGTTGGGGCCTCAGATATGGAGGTTTCTGATACTGGGGCTAAGGGACAAAAGCTTGTTGCTAGTGAGATGGAAGCTGTTGAAATTCTGAACAATATGTAGTGGTGTGTGTAGTGTTTTGGCTGCTTTTTGGTTGGTGGTTTGTTGTCGTTGGGCTGATGGTTGTTTAATGTTGTTTCCTTTTTTCTTCAACTTCTCCTTTTTGTAAAGGGTTTTGGGCCCCTTCAAAACCCATTTTTTACCTCTAATCAAAACACTATAGTTATTTCCTTCTCTAAATTATTACTTTTTAATAATAATATTAATATTTTTAGTTTGAACAAGTAGTAGAGTTAGCTTGAGCAATGGGTTTTCTCCCCATTGGTCTCAGGTTTGACTCTCCTCCCTCCATTTCTTTATTCTATTTAATACAATTTCAAGAAGTAGAAATTATTTATATTAAGTAAAATTGTAGTAATAATTATATTTTAATTTGACAATGCAATTAACACTATAGTTATTAAAGGTAAATAACCTTTGAAGACAAATAAAAGATAAAAATAAGATAATATAAAATTTACAAGGATTATATATATATATACACTAAAGATACAATTTCAAGAAGTAGAAATTATTTATATTAAGTAAAATTGTAGTAATAATTATATTTTAATTTGACAATGCAATTAACAATATAGTTATAAAAGGTAAATAACTTTTGAAGATAAATAAAAGATAAAAATAAGATAATATAAAATTTACAAGGATTATATATATATATATATACACTAAAGATACAATTTCAAGAAGTAGAAATTATTTATATTAAGTAAAATTGTAGTAATAATTATATTTTAATTTGACAATGCAATTAACACTATAGTTATAAAAGGTAAATAACCTTTGAAGATATTTACAAGGAATATATATATATATATATTCAGTTGAACGAGTAGTAGAGTTGGCTTGAGTAGTGGGTTTGCTCCCCATTGGTCTCGGGTTTGACTTTACTCCCTCCATTTCTTTATTCTATTTAATAGTATATAAAACATGTTTATATTATCCTATGAAGATTTTAATTTAATTGATTGTACATTTTTTGCTTCCTTTTGTTTCTTAACATAATCTTCTATCCAATGAAAATGGAGATAAATTGTTTCTTTTTCTATAATATGTAAAAAATGATTATTTTGAACTATTTATGAACTATTTAAACATTATAAATTTTGAAACAGATTTTTTTTTATAAAAAAAATGTTTTTGATTGGTCTACATAGAAAACTTTATAGCAATGAAAAAAGTAAATCACTTCATAATCTTTTTGTCACCACAAAATTAATTTAATATATTCTATTTTAATTTAATAAAATATATAATCTAATATAATATATTAAAAATAATATAATAATATAACATATGAAAATATATTAAATTATTAAAAATTATAATCTTATTATCTAATTTATTAAATTATAAATGCTACATGTTATATAGTATACATATTATAATATGATGTTAAAGATAATATATTACATGTTAATTTACTATATTAATATAGTCTAATCTAATATAATATATTAAAAATAATTTAATAATATAATATATTAAATTATATTAAATTATATATTAGATTTTATATATTGCATAGTATATATATTTTAATTTGTTATAGGTTATTTTCATATATTAGATAGATAATTTTTTATTATATTTACAGATATAATAAGTAAATAAATGTTTAGAATGAAGAATAAAATATAAAATAATAATTCATTATGGGAGAATAGGAAAATAATCTTTGAAGAGTTAAAAAAATTCCTTCAATTTTTTATTTTTTATTATAATCTTTGTGGTGGAAAAATTCTTTGAAAAATGTCGACAAAAAAGTTTATGCTCAAAGTTTTCTCAATTTGTAATTATTAAAAATTAACAAGTTTTAACTTCAACTTTCAAAGATTAAAAAATGCCAACAAATTGTGCAATTCTATAATGGAACCAAAAAAAACTACCCTTATCACTCAAAAAAATTCCCCAATTACATTTCAAAAAAATAATTATAGATAAAATAAAATACACTTTATGCCCTTAAAAAGGGTTTGTGCAGTAGCTGGAAAAAATGGTGTAATTCATAGGAATCTTCAAGTTTCACTTTTTAGTGCATGTTCTTACTTATTTGTCTTTACCATTTGTTTTTTTTATTGAACAAAGCAAAAGAATTTACAAGAAAAAAGCTACTAGCAGTAGCTATAAAACAAGACTAGCCAAAATGCCAGACAAACAATACAATATCTACCAATGACGTATGCCAAACGAACCATACAATATCTACAAGAGCCAATGAAGTTCACTGAGGCAGTACAAAATATCAACCATAAAATACAATTACATAGACAAAAGCTATATAACATTATGATCATGTTTATTGTCGAACTGAAACTTTACTATCTAATCTTTAATTTGTTGCAACTAATGTTTAGCTCTCTCATTCTTCTTACGTATTACCTATATCTCTGAAAAAAGTACAGCCACTTGAAAAACTTATGTTAGAGTAAATCTGTAAAGTCCCAACGGCCTGATAAAAATTATTAGAAAACATTGCAGCATATCGACTTCTCCATATATTTTTCAAAATAATATGTCGAATAGAATCAACAATCACATCCTTTTGCATACCAAGCCAAAAAACAGCCTCTTTCCAAGTTAAGGCATGATTAAAAATAGTTGAGAAGTCTCTAAAAATAGTAAACCATTGCCTTTTAACATATACACAATCCCAAAAAATGTGCCTCAAACTTTCCACAGCCTTACAAAAAGGGCAATTTGCTGGTTGAACCATAATGCACTTCAATCTATCTCCCACAGTAGCTTGCAGTGCAATATCTTCCAAACCAACACCTGTGAGTCAAAATCAGCTTTGGAATGCCATATTTGAGCACTTAATTTACACCAAAATTTAGTGTTGAGTCTACATTTCCACTTTTGATTCAAACGATTAGTAATATTCCAACTAGGAAGCAACTTTAAATTAAAAAAAATTAATGGAAGATTATTGAAGTGACTGTAAGATAACCATTTCCAATCTCTAAAGAAAAAGCAGTCCCTTGAAGTACAAAATTTCATCGTTAGATCTACTAGCTCTAGAGATTTAATAAAAATTACGAATTGTTCATAACTAGAATTCAGCCCATGCTGCTCCTTAATGTTGTTCCAAGGAACCCAATCAAAAATGTCAAAATCCCAAAGATCTTTAAATTGTCTAACTCCCTTTTTAAACAAATAATGAGTTTGTCTTGGGAAACATAAGGCCAATGGCAGATCATGATAAGAAATTTTTTTTTCCACCAAACTGACATAGAAACAAAACTAAACCCTGTTTGCAAGGAAGATCCATTCCAATTTAAAAAAATGCTAACTTTTTATCGAGCTTTCAAAATAGACTGGAGAGGAAAAAAGGCTTTGATTCTAAAGTGAGAAGGTAAAAGCATTTTATCCAACCAATGAACCTCTTGCCATTTCTTCTTAATAGAAGCATCTATAATTCTTTGACAAACTAAAATCTTCCATGGTTCATCTCCACTAGCAGCTCTTATAATCCATTTTGTAGCAAGCAAAATCCCTTGGGTTTGGGGATCAATAAGCCCCAGTCTACCTTTGTGTTTTGGCTGAATACAATGAGACCATGGAGAAGTAATAAAACCACCATTACCATCCCATCTGGACCACAAGAATTTACAGATTATTTTATTGAGCTCCTCATAGCCTTGTTTAGAAGGCATCCAACAAGAAGAGTAGTACACATGGGAAGCAATGAGAATCTTATTAGCCACATGAATCTTGCCAGCCAAGGAAAAAAGTTTATTGCCAAAATTGAACAGTTTATGTTTAATTTTGTTTAAGAACCAAGTCCACATATCAGAAAGAGAGACTCCCAAACCAAAGGGTATATCGAGATATCTTGATATCTCACCATGTGTAATTTGTCTCCATTCTTTTGGTATCCATTGTGGCCTAATATAAGGTTGGGTCATTAAAAACTCAATTTTATTATGAGCAATAAGGGAGCCAAATAACTCACAGTACAAGTTAATGATTTCCAAAGCATTGTTCACCTCCTCTTCAGAATTATGCAAGAATAGCATACTATCATCAACAAAGTGGGAATTAATTACCACCTAATTTAGAGGGATAGAAATCCCTTTGATAAGTTTCATTTGATGAGATTTGTGCAAAAAATAACCCAAGGCATCAGCTATAAGAACATACAAAAAGGGAGAAAGGGGACATCCCTGCCTTATGGAACACTATAACTCAAAAGAATCAAACATACTTTTATTAATAATAAAATGAGCATCAGCATCTTGAAACAACATTTGAACATGCTTTTGAATTTTAGGACCAAAACCCAGCCAATGAAGCATTTTAAGGTTAAAGATCCAACGAATTCTATCATAGGCTTTGTCAAAATCTAGCTTGACTATCGAAGCATTTTGGCCTAATTGTTGTGCCCATTCCATGGTCTCCCAAGCTAGCATAAGGTTATCAAGAATGTATCTACCTTTTAAAAACCCCGTTCGCTCAATAATTTTATATGAAGTGTTTAGTAACATAATTGGATGCCAACTAGCAATGGTATCCTCATTCTTCCCCTTACGAATAAGCTTTATAATACCTTTGTTGATAATAGGACCCAAAGAACTGCTTTGAAAATCTTCCAAATATAGCATATAAAAATCATACTTAATATGCTTCCATGTAGTTTTATAAACTTCAGTAGGAAGACCATCAAAGCCAGTACTTTTATTTGGTTTCATAGAAAATAAAGCACGTTCAATTTCCTCCAAAGAGAGAATTCTATCCAAATATTTGCTATAACCTGGATCAATAATATTTGGAATAAAATCTTGTATGCTATCTTCCAATGCATGTTGGATACCAGTCCAGTTAGTTTCTTCTCTAAATAGCCTTTCATAAAAACTATGAAACAGATTAACAATTTCTGCTTGATCAGTATGGTGTCCACTTTCATCCCTTATAGCTTCAATTTTGTCTATTTTATGCTTATAGTTAAGATGATTAAAAAAATATTTATAACCCTTGTTCCCTTCCTTGATCCAATGAATTTTGGCTCTAATTTTGGCACCCTGTCCTCTATAATGATCAAGTTTTCACAGCTGAGCTTCCATAACAATGATATGCTTTTGAATATTTTCATTGAGAGGATCAAGATTAAGTTTCGTTTGAGAAATTTCTAGTTGTCCTTGGAGATATTTATCATTGCATTTACGTTTCCAAGCCATTCTTCTTCCAAATGAATGAAGAAAATCAACACATTGTGATATAGCAAAAATCCACCAACTCACCCATGAGTCTCCTTCCAGAGGTTTAGGAATAGAGTTCCAAATCCCCACTAAAGTTGAAACACATTCTTTATTTTTAAGATGAGAAATATTAAGCTTGAAAGGAAGTTGAGAAGAAGACACAACCTCAACATTCTTCAAAGAGGACAAAGAATAAACAATTGGATAATGATCAAATCAAGTTGTGGAATAACCCACTAAAACCCAAAAATCCTGAGATAACTTATCCAACTTGAGATTGAGAGATTAATAGAAATGATCCAATCTACCAAACTTTCTATCATTACTTGATCTACAATTAGACCAAGTGTACCAGTTATTGGCATGACAAAAGAATTTGTTGTGAAGAGGATCGGCAACTCCAAGCACATTCCTACAATAGATCCATTTTTCAAATTCTTCCTAGTTGAGCTTAAAATGATTAAACCAACTACGATCCTCATGATGTTCCACCATGTTAAATTCTCCTCCCAACACCCAATCAGAAATAGGAAGGTTCTTAGACATCCAATCCCAAAGAGCAACTCTTTCTCTCGGATTGTTAGGTGCATAGATTGAATAGAAACCAAGGGGTTGTCCGTTGATAAAGGTGAGGGACCAAACACAATTATGGGTTGGGTCCTCACCCTTATCAATGACATGTTTGGAAATTGAAGGAGCCAATCCGAGAATAGCCCCATCACTGCCCTCCTTATGCAAGGTATGAACAAACATAACATCTTTCCATAGATTGAAAAGAGACATTTTAAATGTTCATTACCAAGCTTAAGTTCTTGTAGCATATAAGTACATTAGGATTCCATTTCTCAAGAGTGTCCTTGACTTTAAATTCGCGGTGAGGGTGGGAAAGCCCTCTCACATTCCAAGATAATATTCTAAATCTCATAGTGAAACATCAAGAGAATCATCCTCCTCTTCTGGAAAGACTCCATAGCGATTCGAGATGGGAATTTCTTGATCATTGGACAATTTTTCAATTGAACCATCAGAAGGGGATCTAGACTATTGTCGAGAAGGAGGGGGAAGACAAAGATCTACGAGAGGATTTCAATAACCTAGAAGAAGTTGGAGCAGCGAGTTCATTATTAGGGGAATGAGAATTTGAGGAAGGGGAAGAAAGTTCCTTTCATTTCTGAACCATTTTCCAATCATCACTCATAATGACATCTTTGTAAGAAACATTAGCCAAATTAGGGGATTCAACAGTAGAATGAGGACTAGAAGAGGGAGTACTAATTTTCATTTGATGGGTAGAAGGTGAAGGAGTTTTCATGATTGACTTGGACTGTAAGGCAGGATTAACAGCAACCTTGGTTGGGGGGGCTTGTGAAGTGGAAGAGGAAACCCTTTTTTTTTTATAGGGTAGTCTCAGATCAATTGACCCTCTTGTCGACAGAAAAAACAAGCATTGGGCTTATTCAAATAAATGATTAGCTAATCAATTTCAAGCCTAGGACTATATAATTTAATATTCTTTGGTAGAGTTATGTTCAAGTCCACTTCTACACAAACTCTCGAGTGAACTCTTAGACTGGAAAATTTGTCAGAGCTTTGTTTGCACCAAATAACTTTACCCAGTTGTGCCACAATGTCCTTAAGATATGGTAAGAAGACTAAGCTTAAAAAAGGAAATTCCAACCACATTGGATAACGAGAACGAGAGGGTCCTTCAGGGTGAAATTCAAATGTCCAGGCTTGGAGGTAGCAAATTTGTCCACAAATTATCCATGTACCATACTGCAACACAACCTAGGCATGTTCTGCAGATTTGAACATACAAGAGACATAACCTTTACCCAAACCCTTGTTTTCCCAGTTTATTCTCACCCATTTATAAAATTCAGACTTTGTAGGAATTCCTCTCAAAAAGAACAAAATCATAGTTTTACTCTGATGTTCAGCAATGAGATCTACAACATCATCAGGAAATTGAAACTCTAGGGATTTACCTTGTTCATCACTTGAGTATTTTGGACTCTTTTCTTCTTGTTCAGTAATTTGGGAAAAAACCTTGGCCTTTGTACTGGGCATCTCATTTTCTCCTATCCTCATATTAGCAATTTCTTCCCCCTCCATAGCTCCATTTGCTTCCATATCATCAAAATTGGCGATTGAATCTATTAATTTGTTAGCATTTGCAACCCCTGATTGTTGTGCCACAGACTTAATGAGTGGGGATTTATTAAAAATTTCATATTTTAATTCAAGAAACCTTGTAGAGGCCAAGTGATGGGTAAGGTCATTGATGTCACAACTTGCATCATTTAGTTAATTCTTTTATCGAACCGGTTGTGTCTTAGAGAAATATGCAATAAAGATAGTTGTCACAAATTCTTTTTGGGGGGTTTGCATTGTAAACAGCAACTTCAGATATCGTTTTTCCTACTTTAGGGGCTTTTAGGAGCTCTTGGGGGCTCTTTAGGAGCTTTCAGGAGCTAAACTGTAAGTATTTTAATCTCCCATCACCAAGCATGTCTTATTTTGTTTTACATACCTTTTAGATCCGGTGGGTATTTATTAAAATAATCATATTTGAGTTTTTCATTATTTGAGCTTAGATGTTACTTTGTGATCCCCAACCTTATATGGTTTGTACTTGTAGCCTTATTTTTTAGATTAGATTATGCTATGATTTAATCATCTTAAATTTAAATTTTTAATTTTTTTTTTAATTTTTTTTTCAAAATGTGGTTATTATTTATTGGTACTTATGTTAAAAGTTTCGAGTAAAATTTTATGATTTGTATTTAATGATATATCTTATGTTATTTTGTGTTGAATTAAGAAATCAACCCTCATTCACATACTCACAACAATCTAAAAATGCAACTTAAAAATTGTTTAAATCAACACCAAAAATCTGCAAGTAAGGTCCCATATTTCTCATTCAAAAAATCGTGAATTGATACAACATCAAAGCATAACTGAAGTACATTATTTTGTAGCCACATAGGCTGATGAAAAATCATTACAAAACTGAAATAAATCAGCTATTTAACAGCAAATATCAAATGTAGAATGGTCTCCTACAAGCTATCCTCTTTTACTCGATTCTAGCTCCTTCATCTTGATATCTTTATTAGAAATCACTACTACAATCAAACCACAAAATCACCAATCTTATTGTTGTTGTAGCACACCTTCTAACCTGCAACAAAAATTTCTTCTAGGTCTCTTTTAACCTTCTTTCAGCTGAAGCTCTCAAGCTCCCTCCACTCAAACTTCACTAGCTCACTATCTCCCAAAATGTGGAGCTCACAACTCCCTAAAACATGGGCTTCTATGCAAATAGAAATCTGCAATAATGGAGTCTTCCAATCCTCTCTTAAATCCGATAGCATCTCCCCATCTCACCTACAAAAACTCCTAAAATCCCTCTTCCCAAAAGACAAGCCTTGAATATATAGATTTTTGAATGAGAAAAACTACTTTTGTTTTTCAAAACCACAAGAAAAACACTTCCTTGGAAAACCCACGCCCCATTTGGAGAAATAATCATAAAATAATAAAGTTAATCAATGCTCACATGGCCTTCACATGGGCATCTAAACCATGGCTAATAAAATTTGGTCAATTCTAGCATTTGCATTGATCTTCAATGGCCCCAACGGCTCTGAATACAAACATGCAGTAACATGCAAAGCTTGTGGCACAAACATGCAAGGTATGCAATTGAACATGCAAGCACACACACCCCAACTAGTCCCCACCTTGAAATAGGACACCCAAAAAAATATTTTCCAATTTATGCCTTAGAAACATTTATCGTTGCATAATTTCCACCAAAATTACAATTACAATTTGCTACAAGGGAAATTACAAAGTTGCAAATTAAAATATTTATTCTCTAAGCCCTTATTGAAAACAACAAAAATAAAATAGCAATATTTTTGGTGATGCAAGATTGCTAGTACCCCTAGATGCTCTTGCATCAAACACTCGAGGTAGGAAAAAATTTGTGAATATGGATTCACAAAATGGAGTTGAGTGGTAGTACCACCCTTTCGGATTACAAGTAATCCTCAACAAACTTCACTGAATTTGGTACTTGAAATTGAGTCTTCTTTCTCTTCTTCCAACACTTAGTTGGAACAAGCAACCTACTCTTTTGACAATTTTGCACTCCATTCTTCTCTCCTCTCGTGGACTTGTATCCACCATGTACCATCCTCCTCCTTCTAATACCATACATTCTCCTCTTTTCTCTTGTGGAATTCAACCAACCACAAACTGACCACCTCCACCAAGTCCCTCCTGCATCATAATCTACAACTTCTACATGCAAATATCTATTATCCAAATAACAATCAAAATCTACTACATCCTTATACAAATATGCAATTACTACTCCATGGAAATTAAAAATTTCCATTTGCATGCTCTCTTCTTTCTCAACATCCTCTTCTACTCTCACCAAAGAAGGTCTAGAATTATCACAACTAAATTCAAAATTAAAATTTATCTCATTCTTGTTCATTGTCCCAACATATTTTTCCTCATTATTCATTGCAACATCCATCTTCTCGCCTCCAATGATAAGTTTTACAAACTCCTCTTCGTGTTTATCCATCAATTATCTTTCCAACAACTTGTTGATTCTTTCCATCTCTTCTTTCAACAATAAATCATCTTCATCTTCACTAATCTGTTCATCAAATTTTGGACCACTATTGTTCACAATTTCAAATCGCAAACTTTCTTCATCTACTTCATATAATGCACTCCATTCACATGCTATTGTTGCAACTTGTACCTCATTATCTTCCACATTTGTGTGGGTTTCTCCCACATGTTCCTTGCATTCAACCCTTGCCAAAGAGCTGCAACACTTTTCTCTTTGTTCTTCTCTTCATTGTCCTCTTTTGAATGAGAACATTCTTCTTCCCATGTCTCTTATCCCACACTCTCACTTCCTCTTTAATCTTCCTTTCCAATACATTTACTTCAGCCTTGAGCTTTTCAAATTCTTCATGGTACTTCCTATTTTCCACTTCTTCCCAAAATTGTTCCTAGAACAAAACTCTTATAGGCATCCTCAAGACCCATCCCATCCTCTCAACTGCTACAATTTCCTCACCTCACATCACACAACTCCAATCCTCAACACTCTTTGGCTCTGTTGCAAACTGCCTCACCTTCAATGATCTATCTACATGCAAATCACACACACCACCACCATAGGTCCTGGTATAAACTGCCTCACATCAATGGTTTTTTCCTGCACACTCAGGAACTACCGCTCTAATACCACTGATGAAGAAACTAACCCTCATTGACATACTCACAACAATGTAAAAATACAACTTAGAAATTGTTTAAATCAACACCAAAAATCTACAAGGTCTCATATTTTGTAACATACCAACCCTTGTTGAAGTAAAAATTTCTAATTTTTCACCTTACGAGTAAATAAACTATGTAACAATCCATTGCAATAAAATTGTTTCTTTTCTTTATTGAGAATATACTGACAAAGATGCATTTCATAATACATTAAGGATTCCTTTTCATTTCAATAATTCATAAGATACATCAATACAAGAATGCATACATTTACAAACATAGCTCAATGAGCTTTAGAACAAATAGTTGTAAGATGGTCTAGGATCCTTCCTTTCAAATCTTGGTTCTTTTGTCACCTGCTATAGAGGAGAAGCATCACTCGAGAGCTTTTCCACCAACCACGAACTCTTAATGCAGTCCCTCACACATCTATCATTCGATAGATGACCCTTCCCTTCGATGAAGAGATTGGTAGAGTAACTGACAATGACAACCAATTGAGCATAGTGTTGTGTCCTACATAAGTAGAACTTGTAATCCCACAATCTTGAACTAGCATGTAATACTGGATCACGGTGAACTGACAGTGTAGTCTTAGTAGTCACACAATCTAGAGTGGATTCTCAAACATTCACACCACTTTGGCCAAAGTGTTCTCATTCAGTACTTCAAATGAAGGTCATCTATCACATACACTACTTGGGGTTGATTTGATTTAAGGCCATCTTAAACTACGCATAGGTATTTCCTTCAATGGATAATCTATCACCCCAGAGATAACCTATCACCATTTTAATCTACTTGTAATAATCCTACTTAACAAGTAAGTACACAAGATCCCTCCCATATTGGATAAACAACCCTAGGAGTAATCACAAGATTTCCTAGTTAAATTAATAACCTAGCTAAGTGCATCATATGTGCCATGCAAGTTCAATCATATCTAGTATTTAATACCTATGATAAACACCAATCTCCTATTACAGAGTATTTAAAAGCACTTCATATGAACAACATAAAAGCTTCAAATCTCTTTTCGAAGATAATCTAATTTCTCTAAATGAACACACTAGAAAAGAAAACTCAAGCATACATAAAAGACACATTATTCATAAGCAAAATAATGAAGAAGATAAGATCCTCATGCCTGCTATCGCTTTCCAAATAATCGACAACAATGCAACCTTTTTCCCAAAAATAACAAGTTGATAACAACTCTCTAGAATGTCACAATGAACTTTATCTCACTAGTTGATAGTTCTCTTCACTCAAGCAACAATTTTCCTCTCAACAAAATAAAACTCTCACTCTTTTCTCACTCACAATTTAAAACAAGTATGGTTGGGAATAACACAAAAATAAGGAATTGCAAAAGATATATAATCTTGGGAAAGAATGTGTCCTTACTAATGAAATGGCTCAGCTATTTATAAATCAACCTAGTAAACTCTTAGCCTATAGTTTAGGAATGTTAGTGGATAACAAGTTCCATGCAAAGAAACACATGAAACTCAACAAAAAGGTGACAAATTCTTAAACTCATACTTAGCAAAATCACCTACAGTTCGACTTGCAGCATTGACATCAATGAAAGACTCATTCAAATCAACACATGGAGAATTCGAATTATTCTCCAACAAAGACATCTACATAAAATGGTTTAAGAAGTGGCACCAAAGCTTATTTTCTTACCTCATGTTGGCGCGGTTTCTATGTGGTGAGAAATAGTCAACTTCCAATTTAAAACACTTAGCATTCATCGACTAAAATAAGGATGTGTCGATTTAAAAATTAAAGATGTTTGGAAAAAGTCAAAGTAGTTCTTTATCAAAAGCATCAACCAAGTCCAAGCATGTATCGATATAAGACAATAGTTCAAAATGCATTTCCTATGTTTCCAAATACATGACATTGTGAGTGAGACTTGGCTTCACTACACAGTCATAAGCAACTCTTATTCAACTTCCATCTCATAGTCATTAATGACTATTTATCGGCTTTTAATACCATGGTTATATACATCTATAAACAACCTTTATAAATTGGCTTCCAATAATATAAAAGATAGTGGATATAATATATATTATATACAATATGTTTAAATATATATTATTATATATAATATATCATACACACACACATATATAAATACCATTTATATATATGTATATGTCTATATATACATATATAACATTAATATATATATATATATCATAAACTATCAATCTAAATATTTACACAATATTTAGATAAGTATACATTCGATATATAAGTATAAATGAATACAGTCAAGATAGTATTTGCATATAACCACAATATGTCGAATGTGTGCATATATACATATGTATAAAAGTATATGCCTCTATGTACATGTATATATGGGTATATATATATTGATGCATATGTATGAGCGTGTCCATTCACCAACGTATGTGTGTATCGATACACATATACATATGAATATGTGTATATACCATACACACACACACACACACACACACACATATATATATATATGTTCACATTTGATTCACATATAGGCATTCATAACTACCATCATATTGATAAGTATCTACATGTAGTACATCTATACATGTGCATATACATGTCGTTAGATCATATATATGTATATGTATATATATACATATATAACATTAATATATATAAATATCATAAACTATCAATCTAAATATTTACACGATATTTAGATAAGTATACATTCGATATATAAGTATATATGAATACAGTCAAGATAGTATTTGCATATAACCACAATATGTCGAATGTGTGCATATATACATATGTATAAAAGTATATGCCTCTATGTACATCTATATGTGGGTATATATATATATATATATATATATATATATATATATTGATGCATTTGTATGAGCGTGTCCATTCACCAACATATGTGTGTACCGATACACATATACATATGAATATGTGTATATACCATACACACACACACACATATATATATGTTCACATTTGATTCACATATAGCCATTCATAACTACCATCATATTGATAAGTATCTACATGTAGTACATCTATAAATGTGCATATACATGTCGTTAGATCCCATTTACATGTATGTGAATATATATACACTTACCCCATGTACATCACACTTAACAATATAATTGTAATAAAACAAGAAAGATCTCCAAAGCTCAATCAGATAAACATCACCCAATAATGCATGAAGTAGTAAACAAGACTTTATCAATTCAAACACATCGACGAAGGATGACTTACCTACTTCCCACAAACTGACTCAACTTAATCACTTTAATGTGGTTTGTGTATGCTCAGATGGTTTACATTACCGGTTAACTGACCAAGATCTTCTCCCAAGTGATACTTCCCCTCCGCTTGGAGGAATGGAACATATACCTACATCCACTAACACATGCACATGACGGTGAATTGTTCACAACATATGCAGTATACGTAAAACATCTCCAAAGTTAGAATAATAACTCAATAACCATCATTTCACATATATGCAGTATTTTTTCAAGAAATAACATCAACTTAGATAACATCACATGAGATATCATCGAATGAGATAAAATTCACATTGATAACAAGGTACATGCATAATTTATTTATCTCCAAAATTCACATTACATTCATATTTACCCTATGTAGTAATAGTAAATAGTAACTACACAATTGGGGTGTAACATATTGTTGAAGTTGATAAATACAACCTCAAAAAACCCAGTGAACACCTGCAAGCAAATAACCTGTCACATAGAAGATATTTTGAAACACAAACAATGGTGCTCTACTTGTCATGAAGCAAAAAATGCATAAACAAGAATAGAATTAATTACAATAAGATCAATCCTTATGAAAGGAGATCAAAACCCTAAAGGTGAGTAATTAATAATTAATTAATTATTAATGGGCCTAAGTTTAGTTTAAGTGAAAAATAAAGTAAAGGTGACTTAATTAATTAATCAACATGATTAAATTAATTAATTAATTAACCTATTACTCTAACACCCCCCCTTAAGATGAACTTAGGGAGAAGCTAAAAAACTAAGGAATAAATGCATGAAAGCAAAGATGGGTCCCAGCAACAAGGCCAGATGAGGTACCCAAATACAACCAAATCTCTGTAAAGCGGAGAAAATAGAGAAAACCTCATGGGAAAAACTCTACTCCAAAAAGAGATGAAAGCATGCTCAAAAAAACATGAAGGAAGGCCTCACAAAGAACGCCCAAGGACAACTTCCTTCACCCCAAGCATAGATCACAACTGAAGATAGTGTGGCAATGCCAAAGGTTTCGTGAACATGTCTACAACCTGCGCCTCTGTAGGAATGTACTCCAAGATGAGAGAACCATCCTGAATCAATTGCCTAATGAAGTGCCATGTGGATCTCAATGTGTTTTGTCCAATGATGCTCCACTCGATTGTGTGAAATGTGTATAGCACGCTAATTGTCACACCAAAGAATTGTTGGAAATATATTCCTAAATCATCATAGGATGTAACTTCTATTGGAGCCAAGTCAGAGTGACATCTTTAATGTCTAGTCGACTAGCAGCTTGAATCTTGTTGAGTCAGATCAGGTCGTTGTGACCTTGCAGGAGTCACACCGAACGGTTACACATTGGAGTCTATCGCTGTGACATTTCATTTGGTATAATCTCTCATCGCCCATGGAGATCTCTGGCCGACAGGCCATTCTATCGTATATTGGGGAGAGTCTTGGATGTTTGCTATGAGCTCTCAGTGATATGATTGTCTCACCGACAGCGTTCTCTGTTGAAGTCTTCGGGGAGAGTCTAGGGTGTTCGGTAAGAAGTCTTACCGATATGGTTGTCTCACCAACAGCTTTTTTCTGGGGACATCAGTATAACTTGAACACTCGGGAAGAACTCTTGGTGACAGTTGGTGTGTCTCACTGATGGTATACACTCGAAGCAGCACAAAGGTCTTGGTGTGAGGTCTTAGCAATGGAAAAAGGTCTTGCCAATAGTAGTATGGTTTCGGAGTAACATAAGAGAGCTCGGTGAAACCTTTTGGCGAAAGATATGTCTTGCCGACCGTTTGGTGCTTGATGTAACATAAAGATCTCAGAGTAAACTCTCAGCTAAGGACGATAGTCTTGGCGACTGATAATGGCTTCAGTGTAACATAAGGTATCTCGGTGTAACCTCTTGGTGAGCGGTAAGTCTTGCCGATAGGAATGTTGAGGTCGTTGTGACTTTGAATATCAGTATGTGGTCTCACCGATGAGCGATAAGTCTCATCAATTGTTGGATGCTTTAGAATAACATGAAGGCTTGATGGGATGTCTCAGTGAAAGTGATATGTCTTGGCGACATGGCGAAAGTTGAGCGATAGCTCTCTGGACTCAATGTAACATCTTGGTGATAGGATGGAGTCTTGGCGATATCGAATGTTTACTGTGTTGGCATCGGGGATACATGGTAAGTGTCTCACTGATATGACAAAACAGCTTGAAGCTTTTTGACCGAGTGAGACTTTCCAATGTGACGTCTCATGGACCAATCAGAGGAGCTGAATGGGAACCGTTGGAAGGCAGTCCATTGTGACAGTTCTGTGAGGAAGTTCGATAGACAGGGAACGCCATGAATATAGTTTGTAGTTGCAGATGCTCAATGGTTCTGTTGGTTCGTAGAACAATTATGTGAGCATTTTGAATTGTATCAGAGTGATTTCTATTATGTGTATATTGTAGATTGAAGGTTCCTATGCAAGGTTGTTCATGGTGAATGTTGATGTAATATGACATCAAAAAGATAAGTTTGGTTCTTGTATGTAATCTTTATTACTGTAATACAAAGTGATTTCTCTTGGTGTGGTGGGTTTTTCTCCCGTAAGGGTTTTTCCACGTAAAACTAGTGTTCATTTGTGTTTGTCAAATACTTTTTTTTCTATTATCTCTTTCATGTGCATCTTAATTGGACTGTAATTGTAAAATTTAAAAGTATATATGCATTCTTCCCTGAGGTATTGACATTAGGAGAGTTGTTTTCGCATCTAATTTTCCTTACAAGTGGTATCAAAGCCTGGCCAGTTGTGTTATCCTTGTGGGTACGTTGGGTTTTTTGAGTCAAATTTTTTTTCAGTGGGAGCCCTGTAGAAGTTTGTCAATTTCTAATTACAGATTGAGATGGCTAGCACGTCAGGAAAGATTGAAATAGATAAGTTCAATGGCAGAAATTTTGAGTTGTGGAAACTTAAGATGGAGGATCTTTTTGTGGATCGTGATCTGTGGCTTGTTGTGTCTGGAGTGAAACCTATAGGCATGAAGCAAGAGGATTGGGACCTTGCAGATAGAAATTATAAGGGGCTGATAAGGCTCTGTTTGGAAGACTCTGTTCTTCTCAATGTGCATGAAGAGAAGATTGCATCTTCCTTGTGGAAGAGACTGGAATCTATTTATCAAGGTAAGTCTTTGGTGAATAAATTGTTCCTAAGGAAGAAGTTGTACTCTTTGAGAATGCAGGAAGGAGGGTCTGTAGCTAATCATTTGAATGCATTTAGGATGTTGATTGCTCAATTAACATTTGTTGGTGTAAAAATTGAAGAAGAGGATTGTTGTATGCTATTATTGTGTTCTTTGCCAGACTCTTGGGATCATCTAGTGATGGCTATTGGGAGTACAACATCTAGTTTCAAGATGGAAGATGTTGTTGGTTCTTTGTTATCAGAAGAGATGAGAAGGAAATCTTTTGAGATGGTGAAGGAGGCCCTTGCTGTTAGAGGAAGGTCAAAAGAGAAAAGCAAGAAGAAGGACAAGAAGTCCAAATCGAAATCAAAAGGGAGATCAAAGTCTCCTGGCAAGAAGTCCAAGGTGAAGTGTTGGAATTGTGGGCAACCTGGTCATGTCCGAAAGCATTGTAAAGAGGAGAAGAAGAAGAAGAAGAAGAAGAAGAAGAAGAAGTATTCTTCTGACAATGATTCTTCTCACAATGATGGAGACGCCTTCATTGCATCCTTGGCTACACAGGCATCAGATGATGTCTAGCTGATTGATTTTGGAGCATCTTTCCACATGACATCTCATAGAGACTAGTTCATGAAATATGAAGAATACAATGGTGGAAAGGTGTACTTGGAAAATGATTCAACTTTGGAAATTGTTGGTCGTGGAAGAGTCAGAATCCAATTCCCTGATGGTAGAGTGAAGGGAATCAATAATGTAATGCATATACCAGGTCTGGCTCGAAACTTTCTTTCAGTAAGTATGCTAAATGATATTGGAGTGCAAGTCATGTTTTCTAGAAATGGCTGCAAGATGACTAGAGGCTCAATGGTGTTAGCAAGGGGTGCTCGTATTGGTACCTTGTACAAGTTGGATGCACATGTTGTTCAATGTAACAATGTCTCTGTAAAGTCACAGAAAGCTACTCATAGAGGTAAAGAGGGAATTGTTCCTAATTGTGTAAACTCTATGGAATTTAAACTTCCAGCAAAAAAGACTATGCTCTGGCATCATAGGCTAGGCCACAATGGAGAGAAAGGTTTTAAAACCTTGAAGAATAAAAGCCTGGTTGAGGGGCTTGAAGATTGTAACCTTGAATTTGAATTATGTGAACACTGTATATATGGAAAACAGCACCATGTTTCATTTTATTCCAGTCCTCATAAATCTTTTGGTTTGCTAGATTACATTCATTCTGATGTATTTGGTCCAGTGAATGTTCCTTCTTTGTCTAAGTCAAGATACTATGTGTCGTTCATTGATGATTGTTCAAGAAGAGCATTTGTATATTTTTTGAAAAGTAAATCAGAAGTGTTCAGTCGATTTAAGGAATTTAAGAACCTTGTTGAAAATCAGACTGGTAGAAAAATTAAATGCTCAAGGACTGATAATGGCGGTGAATTTTTTTCTAATGATTTCGAGAGGTATTGTAAAGACCATGGGATTAAAAGAAATAAGACTACACCTTATACTCCATAGAAAAATGGAGTTGTAGAAAGGTTCAATAGGACAGTGATGGAGAGAGCACGAAGTATACTCAGTAGTGCTGGCTTGGAGGAGAATTTCTGGGTTGAGGTTGTATCTACTGCATGTTACCTAATAAATTGTTCTCCAAACTCTACTCTTATTGAGAAAACACCTTTGGAAGCGTAGTCTGGTAAGAAGCCCTCTTTAAGATATTTGTGTTTTTGGCTGCGAGGCATATGCTCAAGTGTTAGATGTGAAAAGATCTAAACTGGAGAACAATGCTGTCAAATATATTTTTATTGGCTATAGTGCTATCATAAAAGGATACAAGCTTTGGAATCCTGATACAGAGAAGGTTGTATACAATAGAAGTGTAATCTTTCATGAACTAAAGCCTTCTACCTTGGATCTATAGTCATATACAAAGTCAGAAAAGAATAAAGATGTAGTTGGAATTCCTCCTACACCAGATAAAGAGGAATTGAAAATTCAAAATGTACCTGAAACTGAGGAGGGCTCAAGCAGTTCTGAAAGTGAAGAAGAAGAAGAACCTCAGCCTCAGTAAGTGAGGAGGTCAACCCATGAAAGAAAACAACCTAATAGGTATGGGTTCTCTTTGATAGATTCTACTTGTGCCTATGCTTTGATTTCTAGCACTGATGAGCTTAGGACTATAAAAGAGGCATTTAAAATGTCTGATTCAGACTCTTGGTTGGAAGCCATGAATGAAGAAATGACATCATTGGAAAAGAATGAAACTTGGAGTTTGGTGCCCTTGCCTAAGGCAGAAAAGTTGTTGGCTGCAAATGGGTATTTAAAAAGAAGATTGGTCTGGATGGCAGCGTGGAAAAGTACAAGGCAATATTGGTTGCGAAGGGTTATTCCCAAGTAGAGGGAATTGATTATGGGGAAATATTTTCTCTTGTAGCTAAGCTGACATCTATCATATTTCTTTTGTCACTTGCAGAAGCGTATGACTTAGAGGTCGAACAGATGGATGTGAAGACAACATTTCTTCATGGTGATCTTGAAGAAGAGATTTGCATGTCCCAGCCTGAGCGCTTTGTTGAAAAAGGTAAAGAGAAACTGGTTTGCAAATTAAAAAAGTATTTGTATGGGTTAAAGCAGTCACCTAGAATGTGGTACTAGAAATTTGATACTTTTGTATTGTCTTTGGGATTTGTGAGATCAAAATATGATCACTGTGTTTATTATAAAGTTGAAAGTGATCAAGTACTTATTATTGCTCTCTATGTTGATGATATGTTGTTCATAGGAAATAGTAAGCTAATGATTTATGATCTTAAGTCTCAGTTGTCTGTTAAGTTCGAAATGAAAGATCTTGATGCAGCAAGGTATATTCTGGGGATGGAGATAACCAAGGACAGGAATAGTAGAAAACTTTGGTTCAGTCAGAGTAAGTATATTAAGACTGTTCTAGAGATTTTTGCATGAATGATTGCAAGCAGCTAGTTGTTCCAGTCTTGCATGGAACGAAGCTATCTGTTGAAGACTATATCTCCTACTAAGATGGACATGACCGGTGTACCCTATGCTAGTGTAGTTGACAGTATCATGTATGCAATGGTTTTTACAAGTCTAGACATTTCCCAAGTAGTGGGAGTACTTAGTCGATTTATGGCTAATCCTGGAAGGACACATTGGGATGTTGTAAAGAGAGTTTTCAGATATTTGAAGGGCACTTCAGATTTTTCTTTGTGTTACCATGGGAACTTGGTTGAATCATAGAGGACTCTCAGTATTCAAGGCTATGTGGATTCTGATTGGGTAGAGGACATTGACAGCAGGAGGTCCACTAGTGGATATACTTTCATGTTGAATGGTGGTGCAGTGAGTTGGATGAGTAAGTGGTAGGCTGTAGTCGCTTTGTCCACTATAGAGGCTGAATACATGGCAGCTACTCATGCTTGTAAAGAACAGTTTGGTTGAAATGTTTGTGTTCTAACATTGGTTTTGATGCAGGGCAAATAACTATTTTTTGTGACAGTCAAAGTACAATTTTTCTGGAAAAGAATCCTACTTTCCATGCCAAGACGAAACATATAGACGTACAATACCACTTTGTATGAGATATGGTGGAGGATGGAAAGGTCAGTTTGGAAAAGATTGATACTCTGGAGAATGTTGCAGGTGAATTGACGAAGCCAGTGAGCACAAAAAAGTTCAGGTGGTGTGCCAGATCAATGGGCCTTAGTGCCCATGATTTTCAATAAGTTTTGTTGTGCTCTAGAGGTGCCTATGTGATCTTCGTCAAGTGGGAGATTGTTGCAAATATATGCCTGAATCATCACAGGTTGTAACCTCTATTAGAGCCAAGTGGGAGTGACATCTTTAATGTCTGGCCGACTAGCAGTTTGAATCTTGTTGAATCAGATTAGGTCGTTGTGACCTTGCAGGAGTCATGCTGAACAGTTACACATTGGAGTCTATCACTATGACATTTCGTTCGGTATAACCTCTCACCGCCCGTGGAGATCTTTGGCCGACAGGCCATTCTATCATATATCGGGGATAGTTTTGGATGTTCGCTATGAGCTCTTAGCAATATGATTGTCTCGCCGACAGCGTTCTCTATTGAAGTCTTCGGGGAGAGTCTAGGGTGTTCGGTAAGAATTCTTACCAATATGGATGTCTCGCCGATAGCTTTTTTCTGGGGACATCAGTATGACTTGAACACTCGGGAAGAACTCTTGGCGACAGTTGGTGTGTCTCACTAACGATATACGCTCAAAGCAGCACAAAGGTCTCGGTGTGAGGTCTTAGCGATGGACAAAGGTCTTGTCGATAGTAGTATGGTTTCGGAGTAACATAAGAGAGCTCGGTGAAACCTTTTGGCAAAAGATATGTATTGTTGACCGTTCGGTGCTTGATGTAACATAAAGATCTTGGAGTAAACTCTCAGTGAAGGATGATAGTCTTGGCGACTGCTGATGGCTTCGGTGTAACATAAGGTATCTCGGTGTAACCTCTTGGCAAGCGGTAAGTCTTGCTGATAGGAATGTTGAGGTCATTGTGACTTTGAATATTGGTATGTGGTCTCACCGATGAGCGATAATTCTCATCGACTATTGGATGCTTCAGAATAACATGAAGCCTCGATGGGATGTCTTAGCGAAAGCGATATGTCTTGGTGACATGGCAAAAGCTGAGCGATAGCTCTTTGGACTTGATGTAACATCTTGGCAATATCAAATGTTTACTATGTTGGCATCAGGGAGACACGGTCAATGTCTCACCAATATGAAAACACAGCTTGAAGTTGTTTGACCGAGTGAGACTTTCCTATGTGGCATCTCGTGGACCAATTAGAGGAGCCGAGTGGGAACCGTTGGAAGGAAGTTCGTTGTGACAGTTTTGTGAGGAAGTTCGATAGATAGGGAACGCCATGAATATAGTTTGTAGTTGCAGATGCCCGATGGTTCAGTTGGTTCGTAGAACAATTATGTGAGCATTTTGAATTGTATCAGAGTGATTTCTATTATGTGTATATTGTAGCTTGAAGGTTCCTGTGCAAGGTTGTTCATGGTGAATGTTGTTGTAATATGACATCAGAAAGATAAGTCTGGTTCTTGTATGTAATCTTTATTACTGTAATACAAAGTGATTTCTCTTGGTGTGGTGGGTTTTTCTCCCGTAAGGGTTTTCCCATGTAAATCTAGTGTTCATTTGTGTTTGTCAAATACTATGTTTCTGTTATCTCTTTCATGTGCATCTTAATTGGACTGTAATTGTAAAATTTAAAAGTATATCTGCATTCTTCCCTGAGGTATTGACATTAGGAGAGTTGTTTCCACATCTAATTTTCCTTACAAGAATAGTGGGACTATCAAGAGGAAACCCAAACTCTGTCATCAACTTTCGAAGCCATAAAATCTCCTAAATAGCTAACACCGCTACTCGGTAATCAGCCTATGTAGATGATCATGCAATAGCAGATTGCTTCTTGCAAGACCTGTGACAGGACCAGAACCAAGGAAAAAAACAAAGCCAGAAGGGGACTTCCAATTATTGACATCTCTAGCCCAATATGAGTTAGTGAAGCCAACAATGTGAGGGGCTCATGATGTATAGTGAATGCCATACTATGTGGTGCCTTGAATGTACCTTAATATACATTTGGCTACATGCCAATGGCTCTCATGAGAATCATGGGAGAACCTAAAGACAAGACCAACCACAAAGGAAAGATCAGGATGTGAATGCGTTAGGTACAACAAACTACCAACCAACTACCTGTATAATGTAGAGTCTATTGAAGAAGTAGAGCAAGTGGAAGACATAACAACACCTTACTAGAATGGTATTGTTGTCACCTAGAATTGCACCCTGTGCAAAGTTTTACAAAAACCGAGCATTCTAGAGCAACATGGGATCATTTCAAGGCTGTGGATCACCTATAGCTGAAATGAACCTCTGGAGAAGGCCGGCTTCCTTTGGGTATCACCTAAACTACTGATTCTTTGAGAGGAAAAGGGATGAGGAGTACATAAATTATGACTAAACTAAGGTGATACACCGAAATGACAGAAACAATGAGATACTCGAGGTACACTTGAATATTGGTGACATCCATAAGATTGCACAACAAGATCCTAGAGATCACGCATACAAACAGGTTTGACATGCACATACCTTCAAGAAGGAAAGGAAAATTTTCACAAACTAGAAGCTCATGTGCAGGATTAAATAAACACAGTTTGTAACCTACATGATACTACCTCTACAAAGAAAGGCATGACATGAAAAAAAAGCTATAAGGAAAGAGAATATTTCACAAAGTAGCTCAATGAATCAAGAAAGAATGCACAATGCTTCACAAAAATCAGAAGGGCAAAAGATGGACCATCAATGGTAACCAAGGAAAATTTTGTATATTATGCTCCAAATTGAGTTACATAAATGTGCTAGTTTGAGAGAGGACTGCAAAAGGGTCACAGGCTTTAGAGGAGCATACATTTGAACTCCCTACAAAAAGGAAAAAACAATGCCTTATATACAGAAAAGATCATGGCCCCTTAGGGCTTACAAAAATATTGGTCTAAAAAAAAATCCATCCTAAGATCTTTTGATCGAATTTAATGTTGCATCCCTGCATGTCCCTATTGTTGATGTCGGTGAAGAGTTACCTCCAGGGGTGGTCTTCTTGATCTGTCTACAACTACCGTATTTACTTCTGCTCCTGACATCATGTCTTCGCGAAACTCCTCAGTCAAACGCCTTGAATGCTACCGAGTTCACCATCGATTCACATTGCATTCATCCTGTGTTGGCATTCTACGCTCTGACCAGGCTACCACAGTTCGTCTCAACTCCTCATGGTTGGTCGAGTGTTTCCCACGTCGGCTCGGCAGGTGGTCAAATCACTCTTCAAAAAGAATTGCATCTCGGTGAGACACTAAAAGTGTCTCACTGATGCAATTTTGTTCCTTGCAGCTTATCGGCATAACACAACGCTATCGCTGAGAGCCTTTATCGAGCTTCATATCTCATACCGATGTTGCCTCTGGTCGCCAAGACAAGCGCTCGTCGGTAAGACATCATACTGAGTGCCTCTAGTTATCCCGAAAGACCTCAACCAGTCTTAGGTCACTTAAACATAATGCATCTCCCGCCGATGAGTCAACCTATCCCAAGTATGTCATAGCTTCCATCCATCGGGGAGACATCTGACCTTCGCCAAGACATCACTACGAAGCTATTTTCCTTGGCTGAGACCCCTTCATTCGGTGAGGCTTCCTTTCAATCGGAAAGACCATCTCAGTTCGTCGAGACCCTACATAGAGCCCTTTTATCTTGCAAAGACTCTTTTTATGTCGCTGAGACTTCCCGGGTTGTTGAGACTTTTCAGCGAACACATTGTTACGCCGAAGGATATTTAAGTCGGGGGGACATTCTCTTATCGCTGGGATGTCTCTCTGAATGTTGTTTGTTATGTCGAAAGACTTTTTTTACGACAAGCTCTCTTTCATGTCGGCAAGACACCGGTCGTTCGCTGGGACCCTTTATTGAGCGCCGAAAGTTACCCGAAGCCCTTGGTCGCCATGAGTCTCCCCGAGTTCACGATTGAATGGCCTATCGGCCAGAGAAATCCATGTGATAGGAGGTCACACCGAGGCCTCAATGTTATAGCGATATGTTCTGCAGCTCCATTCAATAGAACAGAAACTGGGTCACAGCGACCTGTTCAAATCAAACAATATCAAGCAGCTAGTCAGCCAGACAATGAAGATGTCATGCCGAGACCTCAATGTTATAGCGATAGGTTCTACAGCTCCATTTGGCAGGACATAAACTGGGTCACAGCGACCTATTCAAATCAGACAGTATCAAGCAGCCAGTCGGCCAGACAATGAAGATGTCACGCCGACCTGGCTCTAATGGAGGCTGAGGGTAGAATATTGAGGCATGCTTTCAACAGAGCAGGCCTCCGACTGAAATCCCTGTGAAATGTCATCAGATGCATGAAGTAACCCTCAATGGAAACATCCATCTGGCCCCTATGAACATCTGCAAAATAGATGTCTTGCCTAATTGAGCCTACGAGTGAAAAATTAGGTAACATTTCTAGCAACCTTTTTTGGATGTTTCTCTGCTAAACATAAAACTAGTAGCCTAGGCCTATCCATTGGGCATGGATTCATTGGGACAACTCAGAAAAGACCAAGAGCAACCTTGAACATGGTTGTAACTCATCTTGAGATTCACTAGGTCACTTGGAAACTTATTGAAAACAGGAAAAACTGAAATAAACCATTTACATGTGTTGAAACAACACTTAGGGAAAGAAAAAGCAACTAGACCTATCCTACACTAACCAATAAGAAATTGGTCAAACAAAACCATTCACAGGTTGGGTAAAATAACTGCCCTTTCTCAAAAATTTATGATGTTTGCCATGCTGGAGAACAACTAAAGAGAAATGAAGTATGCATGACACTTCAACGGATGGCAGCATAATCTCTTGCAGAACATATTCAAGCTTACTGACCTTTTCATATAGAATGTAAACATTCTCGTTCTAAGGTGGAAAGGTAACTTGAGTGTACTCCTCCTAAGTAGTACCCTCATACTTGGGTATAAGACTCGTTCTTGGTGCAGTATTGGACTCCATCTGAGCTAGGTACCTAACTGGACAACCCCTGGTAAGGGTAAAGCTTGAACTCTCCTTGTTGGCCTCTTGTTGATCTCTAAAGACTTCATCTTTTGCTTGAAAAGATGCTGATTGGAGGTAAGATGCAGGTTGTTCCTTGGCTAGTACAGTTTGATCTTCTTGGATAAGGAGTTGATATCCCTTTTGGATAACTGCAAAAAAATCTTCAGACTGTGGCTCCCTACATTCTTTCTCCGTGACAGAATATACCTCCTCTTCAACAAAGTGAGGCAGCTCATCAAATGAGTAGATAGGCTGCAAGGCATTATCCTCTACAACTTCCTCAATAGCCTCACCATCTTGAAGGGGTTGAACACATGCTTCCCTCTCACATGATAGTAGTTCATCATCTATGTGGGAACAAAAAACTTCTATGATATCATCTAACTCATAATCTTGCATTAAATCTAGATGAATTTTATCATTTAGTTGCTCCATACCAGGTGTAGACATCTAATTTGACCACTTCCATATGATCAAAGACGTCTCCTTATTCATCTAGTTGCTTATCCCCTCTGTTAATATTAATTAAATCATTTGTTTAATTAATACCTGGCATCTTACATAGGGATCATAAAGTATTTAGTTTAATAAATACTTTACCCCTCTTCCTCCCCTAAATTAAATAAATACACCATTTTATTTAATTTAGTCATATTCCCCTTTTGGAATTAAAATTCATTTTTAATTCCTCTTTTCTCTCATTGTCACATCCTCCAACTTTTGCAAGTTGGTCTCTAGTCCATCTTAACTTCTTCATCTTCCTCTAATTAACTATGGTTAACATATGCACACCCCTAATCATCATTAGGGTCACATCCTCCATAATCTCCCACTTGCTTCTAATAAGTCATTAGTCCATCTAGCTAAGTACTTGCACAACCTTAATCATTTGGTTAGTCTAACCTAATCCCCTCCCCATTTATGGCATGTGTCCTTAAGTCAACCTTATTAAAAGCTTTCTCCTTTTGGGCAAGGCACTCCACTTCCCCATGTGAATTTTTAATTCACTTTTAATCCCCCAGTGCACTCAAAAAGAATTTTTAATTCCTTCACTTCTTCCCACATGTCCTCTCTTTATTCTTTATTCTTTCCCCTCTCCCCATGAGGATATTTGAAGAATTTTTAATTCCTCACATGTCCTCTCATCCACATAGGGACAAGCACCTCCTTTATGAGGAGATCTTGTCCAATCCCAAGGTACTTTGTACCCCCCTCCATGTCATGTACTTCTCTTACACCTCATGTCCACTTCACCTTTTAGGGCTAAATCACGTGCCATATGTCAAGATGTGAGGGCTTGTGAGTTCTCAACTCACCTTAGCCCTACATCTTGATCATTGGTGGCTCAATCTTGGCCATCCATCTCTTCTAGGAATTCTTAAAATTCCTATAAATACCCCCTCTTTTCTCTCATTTTGGAGGAGATTATTTTGCTAGCCAAACTCTTGCAATTTTATTTCTCAATCTACACTTAGCCATTTTCATATTTTCATCCACTTCCATCCATCTTCACATCATCATCTAGTTTTCATATCTTGCCATCCAAGGAGCATACACATCCAACATCGAAGGGCCAACCAAAGGATCGATTCGAGACAAGGTATAAGGTTCCATTTGTTGCTTTTATCTTGTGTTGATTCCAACTTAGGCTAATCTTGAGGTGTAGGTTGTTTTGGTGTTTATTTGCACTCTTTAGTTTTTTTCTCGTTTCCTAACGCATATATTCAACCTATCACATTTTTGGCATGCCTAGTGGGACCCACAAATGGGTCTCTTTCTTTCACGTTTGCTATTTTTTTCATTTTTGCAGGTTCGAGTTACAGAGTGGCGGACCTGTCCTTACAGAGTGGCAGACCTGTCCTTCCGATGGTGGACCTGTCCTTTTGATGGCAGACCTATCCCTCCGATGGTGGGCCTATCCTGCTTTGGCGGACCTATCCTTACAAAGTGGCGGACCTGTCCTTACAAAGTGGCAGACCTGTCCTCACAGAGTGGCAAACCTATCCTTACAGAGTGGTGGACCTGTCCTGCTTTGGCGGACCTGACCTCCCGAAGGTGAAATTTCATGTTTTTTCTGATTGTCTTTTGGTAAATTAGGCACATAGTTTAATTAGAGGGGTCAACAAACCTTGTTTGGCGTGCTTGTGGAAGGCTATTTGACGTATCCAATCCCCTTGCGCCATTTGGCGATCCTGGGTGACAAGAAATCGTAGCTTTCCAAGTCCTTTGAGTCACCCCAGTTTTCATTTTCTTAGTGGGACCTACTTGGGGATTTCATCACCCCAAGGGACGATTCCAACCATGCATATCGGTGGGGTATATAAAGGGGGGAGAGTGAAAGTTGTACCTCAATCCAACCATGTTGTAATTGGCGAAGCGTCAGGATGACGTGAAGAGTTGGTCTGAGCCTTTAGTATCTCGCTAAGGTTCCTGACTCACACTTGTAATGAGTTGGTGTTCACGGTTTGGGCCTCACGTACCGGGTGTATATCAAGGACTCCTTATCAACCATGTGCATCCTAGAGTAGAAGACTTTGTTGGCCATACCCCATTTCTACTAATCGTAGGGTTGTGCTATCTAAATTGTCTTTCTCATGCAAAACCAGTCATTTACAGTTTAGCCAATTCTTTTTATTAGTGTTTGCTATATTTTGGGTCATTTTCCTTACCTATCCATCAAAAAAATCAAGCTTCAAACTTATCCTTTGGCGGATCTGACCACATCCTTTGGCGGACCTGACCACATGTTGTGGCGGACCTGACCTTATGCTGTGGCGGACCTGACCACATGTTGTGGCGGACCTGACCTTATGTTGTGGCGGACCTGACCACATGCTGTGGTGGACCTAACCTTATGCTATGGTGGACCTGACCACATGTTGTGGCGAACCTGACCTTATGTTGTGGCAGACCTGACCTTATGCTGTGGCGGACCTGACCTTTGGCCAGCCTATATTATCACTTGGCATCCCTTGTCCCTTTGTTTTGAACGTCGATATGACCATTCAACATCCTAAATGAACATCTGAACGTCCATTCCGGGTCTTCATCCCCTCGTTCTGAGAGTCATTCATTCTGAACACTCTTTTGCTTATTCTGAGCTCCCGTTCCTCCATTCTGAGAGTCATTTATCTATCCTGAGACGCTCCCCATCTGTCCTAAATCTACTTTCATCTTTGATCTTCGTTATTCCATATAAGCCCTGTTGAATTTGTCATCCGAGTTGACCTAGGTGTTCATCCCTAATCATAATCATCGTAACTGACTTAGGATTGCTATTCATCTTAAGTTGGTCATCCTTCCCGACCCAATCAATCCGCTTCTATCTCAAGTTGGATTCGGTGTCATTATCATGCATCTACCCATCAATCAAACACCTACTGTTACCAAGGATCCTTCTTAAACTCGGTTGTGGGTTTCGATCTTCATCATATTTATCATCAAATCAATCTTAATCATCAAATCAATCCAACCCCCACATCATCAAATCTATCTGGATCAAGATTCAAAACCTAGACTAATCCAGTGTCTACCAATCAATCCAATCCAATTTCATCAAATCAATCCACGTTGGTCTGACCGATCGTCATCTGCTAATCTCCTATCAAATCGAATCAATCTTTCATCATCCAGGTCTTTCTAATATCTTGATCCATCTCATCATCTTGCATTCCCATTCAGACTCGATCACAGGCAAAGAAAATGGCTAACCAACAAGCCCTGAATGCCTAATCAAACAACCCTCAAGATCCCACCAACACAGTCAACATCTCATTAGATCCTAACTATGGTGCTAACATCCCTCACGATCCCCACAATGACACCTCCTCACAATCCAACGTGGATGGCCAAAACATGTCACCACCTGGGGAGGAAAACATGGCTGATCAACCTGAGCTCACATTCGCGGAACACTTCAGTAACCCTATCAATGCACAAATGACAGAACGCCTTCTCAAAAAATATGGCGACAAAATCTTGGCTCACTTGATTGGAAAAGGTGTCAAGCTGTCGTCAGGCATCGACTTATCCAAGTATGGCACCTCCACATCTAATGTACCCCAAGGTTCACATGACATCCCCAGTAGCTCGTATGTCCCCAACGTTCCTTCCGTAGAAGGTTGGCATCAACCTGACTTCGGAAATGTTGTCCTGTATCCCATTGGCAATCCCACACGTCCCACCATCTCGGTCACAAGAACACCCCAAACCATTGATCCCAATGATCCTTTTGCCTATGGCATGCCGCAAAACGTCCCACAACCACAACCACTAATGCTACCAGCACCACTCCCCTCAAACCCACCTCCTATCAACACTAGGGGTAGCCCTTTCACTACCTTTCCCCCACATCCTGGGGCTACAAATCCTCCACCATCGTCATTCATACCCCAACAACCATCCCAATCCAACATCCCTCCACCATCGTCATTCATACCCCAACAACCGTCCCAATCCAACATCCCTCCACCATCGTCATTTGTATCCCAACAACCTCCCCAATCCTATGCTCCCACTAGTGCTCAACAACCTCCCTTGCAAAACATCTCAACCGCACCTCGACCTCAACAACAACCGTTGGTCAATCCCTTATTTTTAACACAACCATCATAGCATCAACCGCAAGGAAATCAACCTTGGCCTTCAGCCCTGGCCATATCTCCATTCCTTGCATCCATCTTGCGCCCACAAGTGCAACCACCATATAACATCCCATCTCATCCAACACAGCCACCAACAATACACCAACAACCACCCCATCATTACAATTATTATATCCAGCAACAATGTCAACAACAACCATCTTATGTGACCTCACAACAGTCACATCAGTATCCCCAATATCCACCAACCAATCAACAACACCTTCTCCATACTTCCCAACAGTACGCCACCCATAACTACCCAACCAATCCATATCCCGCCTCGCAACAACAACCTCTTTATCAACAAGTTCCCTTGGTGCATCAACAAGGGATACTGCCTCCTCATTATCCATACAACCATCCCCAAGCGTCATCTCAAAATCCATAATCGTCCTACCATCAATACCCATCCAACACACCGGCCAGTGCGGACATACTAGAAATCAAAGTCGCTCTAAAAGATCTTCAGGCAGGGACTGGCAAACAATCATTCAAGTTCGAAGATATATGCCCATATCCGTTTGATCCCTCCATCTTGTTGATTCCCTTCCCCAAACATTTTGAAATGCCAAAGTTTGACAAATATAAGGGGAACAAAGATCCTAAGGCCCACTTACAGGAGTTTTACTCCCAGTGTCAAGAAGTTATCCACAATGACAACTATCTCTTGTGCTTGTTTCCTCGGAGACTGGCAAGCAACACCCTAGGGTGGTTCATGACCCTCGAAAAGGGATCCATAAAATCTTTTGCAGACCTGTCAGAAAAGTTTGTCTCCTACTTCTCCTTCAATTTGGAGAAAGATAACGATACCTTGGATCTCCTCAAAGAGAAACAGCGTGAAGGGGAAACCTTTACTAACTACCTCCAAAGGTGGCATGCCCTAGCAAGCCGAATGAAAACCCCTTTGAAAGAAAAGGACATGGTCACCCTCTTCGTGGAGAACTCTCATCCTGACATGGCTCATAACTTTAGATTACATTGTGTCACCACTTTCGCGGAGGTAGTAGAGAAGGGACCCATCCTTGAGCATGCCATTGTTGCCAAGGGGCACATCAAAATCTATAATCAAGAAAAGGAAAGGTCATTCAACGACAAGCCATGTTTTTGGAACAAAAACAAAAACACAGTAAATGATGGTGTTATTGATACTAAACATGTCCACGTGGCTAACACATCCCAGAGACAACAACAATCCATACCTAACGCCATATTTGTACCGCAGGGGACACCCCGTCCCCCTCAACAGTCCAATCAAAATAACTAGGGGAACACCAAACGCCAGTATGCTCAATTAGGAGAACCCTTGGTTGTCGTCTTCAATAAGCTATTACAAATCAACTATCTGATCATCTACCCTATCACCAAGCCACTCGACGAATCCAAACCTAAGCCCGCATGGTTTAGGGAAAATGAATATTGCGAGTTCCATAAGATCAAAGGACACTCTTTGAATAAGTGTCAGGGTCTGAAAAACTACATCCAAGATCTCATAGATCGAGGTGATATCAAGGTGGACCCCAGCCAAGCTTCGTCATCCAATGCTCAATTACAGATATATCAAAACGCCTTCCCAAACTATAATCAAGGCCCGAGCACCTCCAACAATAATTCTCAAAACAACAGCACAAATAATGTGAGCTATAAGAATGTACCCCTCAATTATGAGGGTATTATTCATTACATTGAGCAGGTAGAACCTCGTGTATCCATGATACATGTCAAAGCCAAAGACCCTCAGTGTGTTGTTACTACACGACGGGCCCGCATCACTATCCATGCGGCCCCCGCACTCACCTAATCAACTCCTATAAGCTCCTAGTACAACATCCTTGATCACTTAGGAAAGACCCCTGCACATATCTCCATTTTGGATTTACTTAAGTCTTCCCCCGTGCATCAAGAAATCCTCAACAGAACCCTACAGGAAACCCATGTACCTAATAACATCGATCCTACACAATTCCAAGCTCTGGTAGGACACCTAGCTTCATCCCATCAACTGTACTTTAGCCAAAACGATATGCCAAACATCGATGTCAATCATAATCGCCCCTTACATATTGAAGTCGTGGTTGCCCATCATAAAATAAAAAGAGTATTGGTAGATAATGGCTCTGCCCTCAACTTGTGCACTCTAAAATTCATAAAACAGGTGGGGTATACTCAAGCGGATTTAAGTAATCAGATCATCACAATCAAGGCTTATGATAATGTAGAAAGGAATTCAGAAGGGATCATCAATCTTCCTGTCCAAGTGGGACTTGTGGTTCAGTACATTACCTGTCATGTCCTTGATCTGTACTTGCCATATAATCTCCTCCTCAGTCGTTCATGGCTCCATGCTATGCAAGTTGTTCCCTCCACCTATCATCAATGCCTAAAATTCCTAGTCAACGGGCAAGAAGTCACCATCTATGCTGGGTGATCCCATAATAGTGGTTTACAATTTTTGGCCAAACTGGACACTAAAATTTTTATTTTTAACTAAATCTTCACATTCGGGCACCTATAGCGGCTAAACCGTGAGGAATATGAAGATGGTGCAAACTAGAATCTCATCAAATTTTGTCTATAGATTCTAAAAATATTTTTTTCAAAATTTTTGGAATCAAATTGCACTTCTTTCTCCATCTCCCACGAAAATTGATTTTTTTCAAAAAACAACATTTTTAAAAAGTGACACACACCATATAACGCATAACTTTTTTTCCATGAAGGATAAAATTCTAATTCTTTCAAATTTAGATTTGTAACTCTGATATCTAGTGCTTCCACTTGGTTAGATAGTTTTTATTAAATATTTTTCCTTAATCAAGTTCAAAGTCAAACTAATTACAATTCGCACAATGCCAACCGTATAACACACGAACTTTTTGTATATGTCAAAATTTTATTTATTTTTTGTTGGATCAAGGAATTCAATATCCGTGCACTCATATTTTTTTTTTGATAATCTTCTATTTTTCCACATGTGAAGAACAAAGAAATTCATTTTCAATGAAAAACCTATGTTTAATAAAACTTTAAAAAAAAAATACATAACAAAACCAAAACATATTAAAATTATATTCATTGGATAGCTTGTTTTGAGGAATACCATAATCATTTAAAATAAATTTTAAATGAATTCATTTGATCCCCCAAAACTAAATCAAAAGTGATTTTTTATCAGCATTTTGATAGGTGTAAAGGAGACGCATTTATAGGTATGGTTTAAAACTAGCGAGGTTCTATCCAAGGGGGTTTGATCTAAGGTGATTTGATCAAACCCTCTTCAATTGGAATCCTTAAAATGGAACTTTTTAAGGCTTAAATCATTATATTTTCTAAAAATATGTGATTTCAGCTAAAATTATTCCTCTCGTGAATTGTAAACCACTATTGTGACAAAGACACCCGGACCCCCAACCATTTGAATATTGCCGCTTTAGAAGCGCCATTTCCCCATTTACATTATTGTCTGGGGTTGAAATGGGGGCATCCTCATCATCCGCTAATCCACCCTCCACTACGATAACCACTCCATCCTCCACCACTGATCCTACAGTCACCAAAGTCTAGATCATTGACAAAGGGTGTGGTGAATACGAAATGCATACTGCTCTCAATATAGCAACCATCCCACCATCACCGTACGAGTATGGTCAACCTTCGCATGCTACCCCAAAGAAAGACAAGACTGTCACCTTTAGTGGTAAAAACATCCCTACCACCACTTTTAGATCCCCAAGTGTCAAGATAGATGCACCAAAAGAGGACATAAGCCAATGGGTCTACCGAGAAGAACCCCAGCCAGAAACTCCTCTAAAGGAATATTTTCAAGAAAAGTACCCCTGGCCAACAAAGTTCGTGGAAAAACATAACTATCAAGGCATGGGCCTAGGCAAAGAAGAACAGGGCCGGTTGCAACCCATTGATACATCAAAGCTACCAAAAAACATAGGCATTGGGTATGACAGAAAGCAGAAAGGCCCTGAAACATCGTCTAATACTTCCAATAGTGTCGCCATGGACAATGGCTCATTGGAAGACATACCCGAGGAGGAGTCCATCATACGTGCGTACGATGACGTCGATCACACCGACCTATCATCCATGTTCGAATGCCTATCCATCTGCACTATTAACCTATCCCTTTGCCACCCTGAGCTTATTGATTGGGACCTACGTAATAGCACACCTGTTAGTATGTCCGCGGATACATATGTCAACCTTATGGGATTGGGGGAGGATGAACACTCCAGTCACAAAAATAAAAATAAGAATAAGAAAAGTAAAAAGTGGTCATCTAGTGAAAACCTCCCTGAGGCACTTTCTGACCTTGAAAAAGTAAAAATAAAGGATGCATCTGATGGCAAAAACCTCAAAGAGGCACTGGAAGATGGAGATGTTCATCTTCCCCTTATGGGAACTCAGTTATCTGCCCGATCATCTATTCTGATTGAAGAAACTCAAGAAGTTAATATGGGAACTACTGAAAGCCCTAAAATCACCTATGTAGCTAAGTCACTTTCAGAGCAAGAGTATCCGGTCATCGTGCAGCTACTCCAAGAGGGAATCATTAACTTTGCTTGGTCATACTCAGACATGCCAGGCTTAGACCCTGCTTTAGTAGTTCATCACTTAGACATTCGCCCGAACGCCAAGCCTATCAAACAAAAGCTCTGCAAGTCATGTTGTTAGTCAAGAAGGAATTGGAGAAGTTACTAGAGGCGGGTTTTATCAGACCAATTGACTACTCTGAGTGGATCTCTAATATAGTTCCAGTTGCCAAACCAAATGGATACATTTGAGTCTGCACGGACTTCAGGGATCTTAACAAATCCTACCCAAAAGATGACTTCCCCCTGCCTAACATTGACATGTTGGTCGACCTGACAGCAGGACATGAGATGTTATCACTTATGGATGGCTTCTCTGGTTATAACCAGATCTGAATCGCACCTGAGGATCAACATAAGACCGCCTTCACAACACCTTGGGGCACTTTTTGTTACAATGTTATGCCCTTTGGTCTCAAAAATGTGGGGGCAACATATCAGAGGGCAATGACAGTCATCTTCCATGACCTCATACATATCATCATGGAGGATTATGTTGATGACCTATTAGGAAAATCCAGAACACGAGCAGAGCATCCTGCCATCCTGAAAAAGATATTTGAGCGGTTAGAACACTACAAGTTGCGGCTAAATCCAAAAAAGTGTGTCTTTGGGGTCACGTCAGGGAAGTTGCTGGGTTTCATAGTCTCTCGCAGAGGCATTGAGGTCGATCCTGCCAAGGTAAAGGTTATCCTTGACATGCCACCTCCACGCAATCTCAAACAGTTAAGAAGCCTCCAGGAGAAGATGCAGTCCATCCGTCGATTCATAGCCCAGCTGGCAAATAAGTGCCAGCCATTCACTCATCTCCTGAAAAAAGATTCCACCTTCCGATGGAACCAGTAGTGTCAGATGGGCTTCGATAAAATTAAGGAATATTTAGCTCATCCACTGATATTGATGCCACCTATTCCCAGCAAACCCCTCTTGCTTTACATCTCTGCCACTTCACTCGCGCTGGGGGCATTGTTGGCACAACATGACGAGTAATCGAAAGAGAGGGCAATCTACTACATCAGTCTGACATTGGTTGGCTATGAGCTAAACTACTCCCCCATGGAAAAATCCTGCCTTGCACTCATCTTCAGCACACAGAAGCTTCGACATTACATGCTTAGCCATCTAGTTAAATTAATTGCCAAAATCGATCCATTAAAGTATCTGTTATCTAGAACCACTCTGACTGGCCACATGGCTAAGTGGGTCATGCTCCTCAGTGAATTCGACATAGAATATGTGGACCGCAAGGCTATTAAAGGACAGATAATCGCAGATCAGTTAGCAGAAGCTCCTCTAGTTGATACTCATCCATTGATCACAGAATTCCCTGATGAAGAAGTCTTCTCCATTGATGAGACCCCAGCGTGGACACTGTATTTTGATGGATCATATACACATAATGGATCAAGGGCAGGAATTTTATTAGTTACCCCTCAGGGTGACTACATTCCAGAGTCATTCAGGATAGCATTCCCATGTACTAACAATATGGCAGAATACGAAGCTCTCCTCACCGGCCTCAAAATTGCAAAACAGTGGCACATAACTCAGTTGAAAGTCTTTGGTGATTCTTTGCTAGTCATTAGAAAATTTAATGATGAGTTCCTAACCAAGGATGATAAGTTGTTACCCTACAAGCACATGGTGGATGATTTCAAGAAATATTTCACCTCTATACAATATGAACAAATTCCCAGGGTACGAAACAAAGCAGCTGATGTAATGGCCACTATTGGCTCCCTACTGGACATGCCCAAAGACCGAACAGAATGTGAATTTCTTGTAGAACAACTTTTAATCCCAGCATATGATATCCTTGAGATTGATATGGTGTGCAAAATCGTGGATCCCACCTCCCCATGGTACCAAGACATCTACACCTACCTCCATGATAACATTATACCCCTAGATCTTACACGTAATCAATGCAAATCCTTCGTTCATCGCTCTTCCCGATACGTCATCGTCGGTGATACGCTTTATCGTCACGAGTATGATGGAATCCTCCTTAGATGTCTGAATGAGACTGAAGCCCGTGCCACACTAACGGAGATACATGGCGGTGTTTGTGGAGCACATTCAAATGGTATGGCTCTGGCCAAAAGGATCCTACGAGCTGGATATTATTGGCTTACATTAGAACACGATGCTTGTGAGTTTGTGAAGAAGTGTCTTCCATGCCAACAACATGCAGATTTAATTCACGCCCCAGCACAAGATCTTCAGCCCCTCCTAGCACCATGGCCGTTTTCTCAATTGGGTTTCGACTTGATTGGCAAGATTTACCCACCATCATCTGACAGCCATACATTCATAATTACCGCCACTGAGTATTTCACCAAGTGGGTGGAGGCAATGCCCCTTTCACAAATCACCGGCACTCAGATTTCCAAATTCATCTTTACCATATTCTCTACAGATATGGTATCCTGTCCACCATCCTCTCCGACAACGGAAATCCCTTCAAAAACCAAGCCATGAAACACCTCTGTCATGCCTTCCATATCCAGCACCGTTGTTCAATGCCTTATTACCCTCAGAGTAATGGTCAGGCAGAAGCGACCAACAAAACCCTTATCGGTATCCTCAAAAAGCTTGTCAATAACACTGGACGAGATTGGCACCTCCATATTCATCCTGCCCTCTGGGCATATCGCACATCCATCTGCACCCCGACAGGTGCCACCCCCTACTCTTTAGTGTATGGTGTTGAAGTCATCTTGCCAATCGAAGTTGAACTTCCATCATTGAGGATCTCTCTGAAGAACCTTATCAGCGAAGAGGATGCTCGTGTTGCACAGCTTGCACAGCTGGAATTACTGGATGAACGAAGAATAAAAGCCTATGATCATCTGCAAGCATACCAAAATCGCCTCAAACATAATTACAACAAGAAGGTTCATCCTCAACAATTCCAGATGGGCGAGCTTGTCCTTAAGGAGAACCAGCGTACTCAGCAAGACCGAGACAAGAAAGGAAAATTTGAGGCAAATTGGTTGGGACCCTATATCATAGCCGCTAAATATGGATCTGGGGCATACAGGTTGACTACTCTTGAAGGAGAATCCCTTGACGAACCCATCAATATCATGCATCTAAGGAAGTTCTACACCTAAATCTACTTGATTACCCCACCTTGTCAAAAAAGTCAAAAGATCAAAAAAAATCAAAAAAGTCAAAAAATCAAAAAATCAAAAAAAAAAAGGGTCAGAAGAGAATCAAAAAAATCCAACAATAGTCAAAAGAAATAAATCTGTCCTATGGTGAAAACCACCTCTTGGTGGCGCCTTGGATAAGTATGGATGGTGAAAACCTGGTAATAGGCATCATCCATAGAGGGCTTAATCATTATCTACCTAACATCCTAGTTATTTTATGCCTTCATCCGCACTATTGTCCTCACCCATCTCATCCTAGGCCGCTTGGTAAATATTGATTGAGCATTGGACGACCCATCTAGCCTATCCCCCATTCCTGAGCTTTTCAATATCCCACTATGAGCTTATGTCATTCGTTCCCTTTAGGTAGGATCATCCATCGTGTCAGTCTTCACCTAGATCACATCTTGTTGCATCCGTCAGTCGAACTACGTTGCACCTGCGTTGTCACGTAGGCAAGGTTGATCATTTGATTCACCCCCAGGGCATTTGTCCATCATCATCAGTTACCATTTGTCTTCTTTTTGCTTTATCCATGGTCTTTTCTGGAACTACGAGGGCTCTGCGCTTTCACGTAGGCAAGGCTAATCTATGATCGGCCCCCGAGCCCCTAGGTCTGTAGGTTATGTCAGTCTTTTGTGCTTCGTCATCAAGTTATGCCCACATCTAACCGGTTCTTAATAAAAAAAATTCCCTCGTATTACAAGATCTTGTCCCTAGGTAACATCCCGTATCAACTGGGTCATCCTAATTTCGCATCCATCTTTGGTCTCAACAGGATGAATCCTTCCTAGCAGACCTCGTCAATCACATCCATCACCTTGACCCTATGGCAAAGGACATGTTGTCTTGATTATGATCTCTTGATGCTTTTGAATTTTGTTTATCATTTTGGGTTCCTTCCCATCACTTGTCAGGGTCGCCTTGGTCCACCATACCATGGCATGCTTTGACCTGCTGACATGGGAGCATACATTGATTGTTTGTTTTGACTGTTGTCTTCTCAGTTGTCCCTTGTAAGACCCACCACGATCTCTAAGGTCTTGTGTTACGCTGGGACAACTTTGTGTGTTTGTGGTTATCTCAATACCAGGCATGACCGACGTTATCACGACATCGGGGTGTTGGGATAACCTTCTTGTTTGTTGTGTTTGTTTCATGCGTAGAGTACTCATTCGCCTTGATCTTCTATATCAAGGTACTTGGTATTCTACGCTATAGTAAAAATCAATGCTCCAAAGATGGAAAAATCTCATTTTCACTGCATTTTAACCACTTTGCATGCACCCTTCGTTTCCATCATTACCATGACTTGTGATTTCGGTTGTGCAAGCACTCTCGTTCTTTTCTTTCTCTTGAGTCCTCTTCCTCTCAGGATATTAATGGTTTTTTTGGAAAATGCACTCTTCCATACGCCTATCACCTATCTGCATTCTCATGACGGTCTTTATTGACACTTAAGTGCATTATAAACATTTACCTTTTATTCGCATTCCACTTAAACATGTGCATCCATAAATCATAATCATAAAAACATAAATCATAAAACATACATAAATCATCCATCCACATGTGCATCCATAAATCATAATCATAAAAACATACATCATAAATCGTCCATCCACATGTGCATGTGCATCCATAAATCAAAATCATAAAAGCATTTACATAATCACTCATCCACATAAATATGTACATCCATGAATCATATATCATAAAGCGTACACAATTATCCATTTTCATAAACAACTGTACATCCATCATCGCAATCATAACGACATACATGTGCATCCATAAAACATAATCATAAAGCATAAACCATCCATCTATATAAACATGTGTATATATATGAAACCACACCATAAATCATCCCATATGGCCGCATAAAGGGAATATCATGCCTAATGTCAATAAAGGCCCTCACATAATACAATGCATCTCCATCATATATCACCAAATAAGATGCAAAATCCAGATATGTCGATCACCTCTGACCTCTGGCGACATGAACAAAACATCCATCATGTATCTACCAAAAAATCAATGTTCTGCATCTACCCACTCTACTGTGAGCTGCCCACATCTGATCTCTGCGGAGAGTCAGGTACTGGCCCTCTATGCACTAGAGTCCCCTGGTACTCATGAGTGGGAGTCCCCCGGTAACCGCCATATGGAGATGGAGTCCGTTGATAGTCACTGAATCCCTCCGTGCGTGTCCCTAATGACTAGGACGACCCTGGTGGCTATGGAGTTTGACTGTTGTAGCGCGTTGTGCGTTGCGCTGGATCCGGAACAACCTGCTCATATACACCCCTCCAATAGCTCGCCTGCTGCATGAACTCATCCCTCTGCCCAACTATCAGTCTCGCGACATTCCGCTCATGCCTATATCGGTCTCGATCTGCACTGATAGCCCGCCGCTCCTGTACCCAGGCCTCCTGAGCTAATATCAACTGCCATACCTGCTCTGAGCCTCTATCCCTCTCCACCTACAACGCCTGTAACTGCGTGTCCAGCTCCTAAACATCTATCCCTGGCCCTCCCCCCTCAACCAGCCCCCTCTGTAACTGAGTCCATGTTGCATCCCTCTCGCCCTGTAGTGTCTGCATCTACAACTCTGCAGCATCCCTCTCCCTCTATGCAGCCTATCCCCGCGCCACCGCTGCATCTTTGTCCCTCTGCAAAGCCTGCAATCTCAGCTCAGCCACATCCCGCTCCCATCGCAAGCTAGATGCCTGCGATGTCGTTGTATCTCTCTCTGTGCGAAGAGACTATACCTCTGTCTCGGCCACCTGCCTCTCACTTTGTGCTACCTGGCCTGTGCCTGTAACACATCGCTCACTGCCTCCAACACCTCCACCTGTGCCTGCGCCACATCTCTCTCTCCCTCCACTGTGCGCACTCTATCCCTGAGCTCTGCTAGCTCTCTATGCACACTCTCTGCATCCACTGCATCCCTTGTCCCCCTGCTGACAACCTGTTGTGTCGCCCCCTCTCCCGCAAAACCTAATCCCTCCATCTGCATCATCTGACTCTGCACCTCTGCCCGCAATCTCTCCACCTCCGCCCGCAGATCCACAGTCTCATCCCAGCTCTCATCTCTCTCTCACCAATCTTTGCTCCTACTTTGATACTAGCCTAACCAACTCTGTGTAGTCCCTCTCACCCTGAGCAAATTGGGCTCGCCACTCATCCATCTCTGCCTCTACTCTGATCCACTTTGCCTCTGTCTCCCGCACTCGCTGCTCGCTCTGTCGCAGTCTCTCCACTGTCTCTCTTAGTATGGCCCTCGAATCCTCCCCTGTGGTGGTGCTGCTGCTAGCGGTGCTACATCGTGCGCATCTGAATCGACCTCCATCTCTCGCGGATGGTACCCCTCACTCTCTGCTAATAGCTCCATCTCATCCACATCTATCACCCCGGAGGCTCCTTGTTGTGGCTGTCCTCCTCTAGCTATGTCTGCCTCCTATCCTCCGGTGGCCCTATCTGCCTCCTGTCCCCCTATCCTCCTAGGTCTCTCTCCATCTCCTCTCCGGCTCCGTCTGCCTCCTGTCCTCTGGTGGCCCTGTCTGCCTCTTGTCCCCCTGTCCTCCTAGGTCTTTGTCTATCTCCTCTCCAACTATGTCTGTCTCCTGCCCTCCGATAGTCCTGGCTATCTTCTGTCTAACCTCCTCCCCTCCGGCCCCACTGGGCTCACTCTGTATACTCTGTCGCCCTCCTCCTCGGGCGCTCGGCCTCCTCTCCTGTCGATTCCACCCTCGGGCTCTCGGCCTCCTCTCTACCACCTCCTCAGCCTCAGCCCCTCCCCCCTCCTCAGCCCCAGCCCCTCTCCCCTCTGCTCTGTCTCCTCCCCGACCCCTCCATTGTTGTCTCCTCCTCCGACTGCCTATCACCTGCTCCTGTGCCCCCCTCCTCATTTGTGTCCTCTCAGCGGTCTGGGCAGACTAAACGCCCGCAATCGCCTCTCATCCTCTGACCCAAATCCTCGTGCCTCCTTAATCGGCACAGCTAGTGTAATCTACTCTAGCGGATGTCGCCTGAACCACTCCTCATATCGCTCTGTCGTCCCTACATCTTGTGGCCCCTCTCACCTGTCAGGATAGGGCCTGAACACCAGTCTCTCAATATCACTCCATATGCTGCGCAAATTCAGCACTACTCCCCATGGCCACTCCCGCGTCTATCGTGCAAATGTCACTCGGCCTGCCGAAATATCCTGTCTCACTTCGAACTGCCTCGTCACCCGATCCGGTCGATGCAACTCCAGTATTCATGGCATGCTCCCAATCATGTAACATTGCATAAAGAAGTAACCACTATGCAATCCCTCGACCACCTCCTGAATCGCCGCATCATGTATGGCCTCCACACTATATCCACTGCCTGCACATCATCAAATTGTCTCCTCCACACGTCTACCTCCTGCATCTCTCAATACCGCAGTAGCATCCCTACTTCTACTCCCCACCACCATGCTACAGGCTCCATGTCATCATGCTCACCCACTCTCGCTATAATCGGTCTGGTCACGCGGATATGCTCCCAGGCCCATACCTATAGTAGTGTGACGTTTGTCACACTCAACTATCTCCTGTAACAAATCACGTGCATGTCCCGATACAACTGGGCTAACATGCACGTCCCCCATGCAAACTGTCCGTCTCGTCCCTCGATGATGTGTTGAATCACCTCGACCATCCTCATGTGGAGAAACTGACCAATCTAGTCCGGCAGCAGTATAGCACTAATCAACCTTGCCAGGTACACTGATAGTATCGGTACCCTGCACGACACCATCCTATCCACATCCAACTGACCTCGCTGCACCAGTAGCTCGTCACTACCAAAAATAATACGCACGGACTCATCCAGCGCCTCGTTCTCTGACCAACACTCGCTAATCGAGAGCCCTGATATCAGGAGTCTTAGAATCTGCCATACATCCTCTAGTGTCACTGTCACCTCCCCTGTCTGTAGGTGAAAGGTCGACGTCACTGAATCTCATCGCTTTATCAAAGCTGTCAACATGGCCCCATGGGCCTTGATCGTCGGATATGTCAGCATATGCAATAGTCTTGCCTCTGCTAGTCTCTGGTGATCCTCCCCGGTCATCCTCGCTATGCATCTCCTCAACACCTCTGATCGTCTCTCTCGCACCCGCAAAATCCTTGTTTTATGCATGCACGCAATAAATTTTTATCATTTTCATTCTTTTTTCCCTCGTCATTCTCGGTTTTCCCATCCCTGCTGATGTTTCCCCCTTTTGTTGCCTTGTTCCCCCACCCTTTAGCTTCGGCAGTCCCACCCGGTCGGCGGACCTGCCCCTGCGGTGGCGGACCCGCTCCCGCGATGGCGGACTTGTCCACCCCCGCGGTGGCGGACCTGTCTGCCCCCACGGTTGTGGACATGTCTGCCCGCGATGGTGGACTTGTTTGCCCCCGCAGCAGCGGACCGGCCCACGTGGCGGCCACCCAATCCCCCCCGGTGCGAAAATCAATGAAAATCAAAAACATCTTAAAAAACTGCCTCCTACCCATTTTTCGTCTCGTCTTCCCGGACAAAACCCACATTTTTGTTTTTCCAAAACACGTGCATAAATGATTCAAAATCACAAAGTTAAGTTTTGGGATAACCTGACGTGGTACGGCATGGTGGGTGAAGAATATCCGCCTCTCGTCGGCCCAGTGAATGATGTCACTATCGTAGTCCGACATCGTGTTTGCTCTCTCTCGCCGCATCTTCTTCCTCTCTTCCTTCTCCTCTTGCCAGCTGTCACAATGAGCAAAAGGTAATTCTACAATTACCTTTTATTCCCTCTCTCTCCCCTTTTCAAATAAAAGGTCTTTTTTCCTTTTATTTACCAAAAATTCCTCCAATTAATTCATCCAGCCTCTTTCTTCCCAGGGTCACCATTTGCACACTGTTTACCCGATTGACTCCGTTCAAGCGCTATTCTTCTCATTTTTTCATGCTCTTTCCAACAACATCTACTACTCCTTACTTTCGAGAAGTTGACCGGGGCTCCCTTTTCCTCCCCCGTCCCCCTTCTCGAGGGGGAATACCCTACCATTCTCTCCTAACCCGTCACTCTAAGCCTACTTTCGTTGGACTGGGGAATCCTCTCCACATTCCCTCCATTTGGGGCAACTCGTGCACATTCCCCCATGCTGGGGCATCTCTTTTCTGATCTCTTCTTCTATTGAGTCATCTGCATTCTGTTTTTCTTCGAAACCCTATTATCCTAATAGCATTTCGAAGAGGGGAAAAATGTAGACATCTAATTTGACCACTTCCATATGATCAAAGACATCTCCTTATTCATCCAGTTGCTTATCCCCTCTGTTAATATTAATTAAATCATTTGTTTAATTAATACCTGGCATCTTACATAGGGATCATAAAGTATTTAGTTTAATAAATACTTTACCCCTCTTCCTCCCCTAAATTAAATAAATACACCATTTTATTTAATTTAGTCATATTCCCCTTTTGGAATTAAAATTCATTTTTAATTCCTCTTTTCTCTCTCATTGTCACATCCTCCAACTTTTGCAAGTTGGCCTCTAGTCCATCTTAACTTCTTCATCTTCCTCTAATTAACTATGGTTAACATATGCACACCCCTAATCATCATTAGGGTCACATCCTCCATAATCTCCCACTTGCTTCTAATAAGTCATTAGTCCATCTAGCTAAGTACTTGCACAACCTTAATCATTTGGTTAGTCTAACCTAATCCCCTCCCCATTTATGGCATGTGTCCTTAAGTCAACCTTATTAAAAGTTTTCTCCTTTTGGACAAGGCACTCCACTTCCCCATGTGAATTTTTAATTCACTTTTAATCCCCCAATGCACTCAAAAAGAATTTTTAATTCCTTCACTTCTTCCCACATGTCCTCTCTTTATTCTTTATTCTTTCCCCTCTCCCCATGAGGATATTTGAGGAATTTTTAATTCCTCACGTGTCCTCTCATCCACATAGGGAAAAGCACCTCCTTTATGAGGAGATTTTGTCTAATCTCAAGGTACTTTGTACCCCCTCCATGTCATGTACTTTTCTTACACCTCATGTCCACTTCACTTTTTAGGGCTAAATCACATGCCACATGTCAAGATGTGAGGGCTTGTGAGTTCTCAACTCACCTTAGCCCTACATCTTGATCATTGGTGGCTCAATCTTGGCCATCCATCTCTTGTAGGAATTCTCAAAATTTCTATAAATACCCCCTCTTTTTTCTCATTTTGGAGGAGATCATTTTGCTAGCCAAACTCTTGCAATTTTATTTCTCAATCTACACTTAGCCATTTTCATGTTTTCATCCACTTCCATCCATCTTCACATCATCATCTAGTTTGCATATCTTGCCATCCAAGGAGCATACACATCCAAGATCGAAGGGCCAACCAAAGGATCGATTCGAGACAAGGTATAAGGTTCCATTTGTTGCTTTTATCTTATGTTGATTCCAGCTTAGGCTAATCTTGAGGTGTAGGTTGTTTTGGTGTTTATTTACACTCTTTAGTTTGCTGCTCGTTTCCTAACGCATATATTCGACCTATCACACCAGGCATAAATGCCATCATGCATGTGAGATCCTCATCTTCATTGACAAAATGAGGAAGCTCATTGAATGAGTCAGCAATATTCTCTGGCCATCCCAAATCAACTGGCAAAACAGGAGCCTGCATGCTCTCTTCAGCTTGCTCAACATAACCAGGTAGTTGATCAAATAAAGAAGTCAATTGTTCTTCTTTATGTGGCTCCTTTTCCCGTGAAGCTTGGGTATCCTTTGCCTGCAAGTGAAGATCCTTAATTGTCTGTTATCCTAGCTCTTGCCTCTCCTCCTGTTTGATCTTTTCTTGCTATAGTTGGTAACATGCCACAACTAAATGCATTGGATTTACTTTGCTAATTCTCTCCTTGAGGAGTAAGTCATCTGGATTTATGGGTTGCTCTTGAGGGATGATGGACTGATCTTGCTCAGGTACTACATTCTCTTCCATCGAATTGAATCCCTTAAAGCTTGGAATCTCAAGCTGAGAAGACTTACCAGGGGAGTCAAGAGGCTGACTTTGCCTAAAGCTAGCAAACTTGTACTTGGGAACCTCCTGTCTAGAAAATTTTAACCTCATTTCTGCCTCTTTTACAGCCAGTTGTTGGGCAAGTTTCTCTTCAAATTGCTTCCTTTGCAGCCCCTCCATTAGTTGGTGTTGATAATCAGAGTAAGCTTGAGTGTTCTGCACCTTAGCAGAGAGCAGCTTCATTTGTTCTTCCTTAGCAGCTATTTCTTGTTCAAGGCCTTCCTCGAACTGGACTCTTTTTGCCGTTCTTCCTTGATCATAAAAACCGACTTGTTCAGCCACTTCCTGCTGTTGCATAATGATACCTTGCTGCATCCTGATATCAACTAATATCCTAGATAGGCACACAAGCACCTTACTAATATCATTAATCTTCATATTGTGAAGACCTTGACTAAGATCCCACAATGTATGGTCAATCTGTTGGAGAAGGTCCAATACACTCTGATATGGATGTGTAGGAGCAACATACTCATGATATGGAGGGTAGTAGTAAGCATCTTCATAATTACTTGACATCTTTTCAATCAAAGAGCTAGAAACTCATAATTAATATATTATTTTGAGACATACTAAGACCTGTGCCTGTGAAACCAGAAGATCTGAGCTCAGAGTCGCCAGGTGTTGTCCAAACTGCCTCCAAAGGCTAGAAGATACTAAGGTAAACACCAGATCCCTTATTATGTTGAATTTCTCAATGAGGCACTGGTACACGGAGTCACCATGATATGTTGAAACTTAACTTCTTCAAAGCTATAAACCTGCTATAGCATATCAAAACAGCAAGAACTGATGAAAAAATTATGACTTCTTCTGTCCCACCGAGCGTGCCAAAAACTGTTGTCACCTAGAATTGCACCCTGTGCAAAGTTTTACAAAAACTGAGCATTCTAGAGCAACATGGGATCATTTCAAGGTTGTGGGTCACCTATAGCTAAAATGAACCTCCGGAGAAGGCCGGCTTCCTTTGGGTATCACCTAAACTACTGATTCTTTGAGAGGAAAAGGGATGAGGAGTACACAAATTACGACTAAACTAAGGTGATACACCGAAATGACAGGAACAATGAGATACTCAAGCTACACTTGAATACTGGTGACAGCCATGAGATTGCACAACAAGATCCTGGAGATCACGCATACAAACAATTTTGACATGCACATACCTTCAAGAAGGAAAGGCAAATTTTCACAAACTAGAAGCTCATGTGCAGGATTAAATAAACACAGTTTGTAACCTACATGATACTACCTCTACAAAGAAAGGCATGACATGAAACAAAAGCTATAAGGAAAGAGAATATTTCACTAAGTAGCTCAATGAATCAAGAAAGAATGCACAATGCTTCACAAAAATCAGGAGTAAAAAAGATGAACCATCAATGGTAACCAAGGCAGATTTTGTATATTATGCTCCAAATTGAGTTACATAAATGTGCTAGTTTGAGAGAGGACTGTAAAAGGGTCACAGACTTCAGAGGAGCATACATCTGAACTCCCTACAAAAAGGAAAAAACAATGCCTTATATACAAAAAAGATCCTGGCCCCTTAGGGCTTACAAAAATATCAGTCTCAAAAAAAATCCATCCTAAGATCTTTTGATCGAATTTAATGTTGCATCCCTGCGTGTCCCTATTGTTGATGTCGGTGAAGAGTTACCTCCAGGAGTGGTCTTCCTGATCTTTCTGCAACCACTGTATTTACTTCTGCTCCTAACATTGTGTCTTCGCGAAACTCCTCAGTTGAACGCCTTGAATGCTACCGAGTTCACCATCGATTCGCGTTGCATTCATCCTGTGTTGGCATTCTATGCTCTGACCAGGTTGCCACGGTTCGTCTCAACTCCTCATGGTTGGTCAAGTGTTTCCCACGCAGGCTCGGCAGGCGGTCAAATCACTCTTTGAAAAGAATTGCATCTTGACGAGACACTGAAAGTGTCTCACCGATGTAATTTTGTTCCTTGCAACTTATCGACATAACACAACGCTATCGCTGAGAGCCTTTATTGAGCTTTAGATCTCATACTGATGTTGCCTCTGGTCGCCAAGACAAGCGCTCATCGGTAAGACATCATACTGAGTGCCTCCAGTTATCCCAAAAGACCTCAACCACTCTCGGGTCGCTGAGACATAATGCATCTCTCGTCGATGAGTCAACCTATCCCAAGTATGTTGTTGTAGCTTCCATCCATCGGGGAGACATCTAGCCTTCGCCAAGACATCATGGCGAAGTTGTTTTCCTTGGCCGAGACCCCTTCGTTCAGTGAGGCTTCCTTTCGATCGGCAAGACCATCTCAGTTCGTCGAGACCCTACATCGAGCCCTTCTATCTTGTAGAGACTCTTTTTATGTCGCTGAGACTTCCCGGGTCGCTGAGACTTTTCAGTGAACACATTGTTATGCCGAAGGATATTTAAGTCGAGGGGACATTCTCTTATCACTGGGATGTCTCTCTGAATGTTGTTTGTTATGCCAAAAGACTTGTTTTATGGCAAGCTCTCTTTCCTGTCGGTGAGACACCGACCGTTCACTGGGACCCTTTACCGAGTGCCAAAAGTTACCCCAAAGCCCTTGGTCGCCATGAGTCTCCCCAAGTTCACGATTGAATGGCCTATCGGCCAGAGAAATCCATGTGATAGGAGGTCACGCCGAGGCCTCAATGTTATAGCGATAGGTTCTACAGCTCCGTTCAGCAGGACAAAAACTGGGTCACAGTGACCTATTCAAATCAGGCAGTATCAAGCAGCCAGTCGGCCAGACAATGAAGATGTCACGCTGAGGCCTCAATGTTATAATGATAGGTTCTGCAACTCCGTTCGGCAGGACAGAAACTGGGTCACAATGACCTATTCAAATCAGACAGTATCAAGCAGCCAGTCGGCCAAACAATGAAGATGTCACACCGACCTGGCTCTAATGGAGGATGAGGGTAGAATATTGAGGCATTCTTTCAAAAGAGCAGGCCTCCGACTGAAATCCCTATGAAATTTCATCATATGCATGAAGTAACCCTCAATGGAAACATCCATCTAGCCCCTATGAACATCTACAAAATAGATGTCTTGCCCGATTGAGCCTGTGGGTGAAAAATTAGGTAACAGGTATGGGGGAAGGCTTGCATTCAAGCATGCCAAATCTCTGGAGCATATCAAGAGCATACCTGTTGATATATGAAAATCCCATATGAAGATTGAATAACCTATAGACCAAGAAAATAGTGCAGAAGACCGAGATCTATCATCTCAAACTACTCCATCAAAGCTCTCTGAACACTCTGAATCATAGAGGATGAGCTACCTGTAAGAATGAGATCATCAACATATAGCACAAGGATCAAAAGATCACCCTCTTAACGTTGAATGTACACTATGGGATCAGAATGACAACGTGTGTAGTGAGAGGAAAGCAAAAAAGAGTCCATCTTCTCATACCAAGCCCGAGGGGCTTGTTTGAGGCCATAAAATGAACGTTGAAGTATGCAAACCAAAGAAGTGTCCTACACAAAACCCTTAGGCTGCTCCATATATATTTCCTCATGTAGGTCCCCATGCAAGAAGGCACTATTCACATCCATCTGAAAAAGTGTCCATCCTTGTGAAGTTGCTAGTGATAATAAAAAATTAATAGAATTCATCTTGGCAACAGGAGCAAAGGTCTCGGAGTAATCATTACCCTCAACTTGAGAAAACCACTTTGCAACAACACGTGCTTTGTACTTATCTATCAAACCATTTTCAACAAACTTCACACAGTACACCTACTTGCACTGTGTTAGGACTGAAAAAACCCCACATATTTTCACCAGCCTCTACTCACTTGCCTCCCAGTCCTTACAAAAATTTTCCACACTTAATTTTATGATTTAAACAAATCACTAAGATTTGTGTGGAAAAATCCATTTTGTAGCTAGCATACCTAAACAATCACATTCAGAAAATAATTTGAACTCCCATTGACATAATCAGCCTAACAATACCTCATCGATGGAACTCCCATCACCACCTCACCGATAGCCCGATAAGGGAAGTTCATAGCTTTAAATCAGTGTAACCTCATCCTATAGGGCCAACTTCCAAGGTAGTCTCCCTGACAGGCTGATAGAAGCAATAAATATTATCACATTTCCATAGCTTTAATACATTGGCAGAATGAGTGATTGTGGTACTTGAATGGCTCAATACAACTGTGGATTATCAAAAGTATAACACTCATCAGTGAAGTTGGGGTGCATCAGGGTAGCATTGTTTGATGTCCCACCGATAGACCAAAAGGAAGACACTCATTGGTGGAGAAGGTGGCCATTGGTGGGAAATGAACAAGGTCCCAACGATATAGCGATGAAAGATTACTACTAGTTGATGTGACATCTAAGAGCATCGTCGGGATATTAAACATCAATGCTCTCCCCGATGACAAGATTGAAACAAGTGGTATATTAATGAGCCAGAGTAGAAGTGAATTGCACCACGAGTAAATCATACAATTACAAAAACCATAAGGGCTACGCTAAGGGCAGAAGTAGAAAGGACGAAACTTGGAGCTCTTACACAATAAAACCAAGGGAAGTGGAAATTCTAGTAAGTACTTCACTCTTAGCTAGAAAATTGTATTTTTCAGAGATTTCAATGGAAGAAAATGTGGAAAAACCTAAGGCAAAGAAACCAAAAACTAAAAAAAGGAATTTAAAATAAGATTTGATAGACCAGTGTCTAGGGTCAAGGCCAAGACCCAAGAGAAGTGTTCAAATAAGTAAATTGTTAGACAAACATAGGGGTCTAGGGGATGTTTCGATGCCACACCAGGGATATGAGCTTTTCATGTATCACTATAGAAAGCAATTCAGATTTCAACTAGTCTGTAACCCATGGAGACTAAACTTAGGAAGACTTGTGGTGCCAAACATATTCATCAACGTAGAATTAATGAAAGCTCTTTCCAGTTGGTATAACACCAAGAAGAAACTATCTAGTCACCAAGTGGGGTCGATATGCTTGTTATCTCTCAAGATATGATCTTTTGAGAAAATATTGTTGCATGGATACTAGCTACAAGAGATGGAAATTACCTTTGCATAGACCTAAAAATGAGGAAGGACAGCTCAGGAGGTTTTCGAGCAATGAAAACCCTCCTTTTCATGTAGATTTGTTTGAAGAATACTTTCAGTATACCTATTACTCAACTGGCCAAGTCTTTGGAATAAAGGTCCCACCACTTATGGCTATTGCATTGATGGTTGTAGCAGTGGATATACAGAGCAAAGATGCTAGGTCATTCAACTATGCAAGCTACTTGGTTGATGCCCTAAATAAAGGGCTTGAAAGGATAAAAAATAATAATGACTATATATATTTCAAACACTATTCCTTGCTAATGCATTTGCTTTTGTATGAGGGACATGCCAAAAATGTATGGAGCAAAGAACTGAGGATAAAAGACACAGATGAAAATGAAAACTTTGAATCTATACAGATGTGGACTACACTATGGGATAGTCGATGTGAAAGCTCTCATTATTTATATTTTGAAGATTTTTTTTGTTAAACCACTCATGAAGCTACTAGAATACTCATATGATCACAACTTATCCCCTGAGGTACAAAGATTCTTGAGACCAAAGGAAAATGACCTAAAAATAAAAGTAAACCATAATTGGGGAGATCGATATGCTTTCTTCGATTGCACAATAATAAGAGTCTATGGGTTTGAGGGGATTCCACACTACCCTGAGTAGTTCCCAATAGAGTTTCTTATCAAGAGATTGTACGACAACTGGCTAAATATGATGCTAAACACCTCAAGGGACATAATAGACAATCCCTCATGCCCAACACTCTTTGTTTTGGAGGTTTTACACTAGTTGCAAATGAAGGGTATGAAGAAATTGATGCTAAGATGGTACATTACAACCTTCCTCTTGGGTACGAGAGAAAAATTTGATGCAGAGGGGATTATTCATAGAGAAAGATTAACTCAAGGGCTTTCAGGGTATGAACATTGGTTTGTGCTTGATGATGTGATAAATAATTTAGATGAAGCTTCCATTAGTGATAGAATGGCCTCATACAATAAAGTTATGTTGGTGAAGGAGTGGAAAAGAAAGAATGTCACATCATATTCAAAAGCATTTGGTGATATACAAGACCCCTTGGCTAGGATTGAGCAACTTATTGCTCATATGAATGAAATAATAAAAGATGTGCCTCCATATGTTTTTGATACATCTCATGCGAATTATCTAGGAGCACAGGTTGAAAATGTTGAGCCTCTAGATCACATACCCTCGCAACCCACTCCTGATGTATGTTTTAAAGACAACAATGAAGAAGAGGAAAGTAACAAAGAAAGTGATGAGAGTAGTAGTGAAGAGGAGCAACTAGTGGAACAAATAAAAGCCCCTGTGATTACACAATATGAGCCCCTCAGGAACATAATGTTGTAAAATTTCAAACATCACATAAGTTATCTGATGACATTAGAGTCAAGGTTGGTCAAGAATTCATTTCTGATGATGACTTTGTTAAATCTCCTAGATTCAAATCATTTTTCTATGAATATAAGGGGAGGAAAATAAGACAAAAAGAGCAAGATATTACTGTTGAAAAGGAAGTTGTTGCTTTAGAGGAATTGAAAAGGGAAGTTGATAAGGAGATGCAATCTATCACCCTTGAAAGAGGTAGAGAATTACTTTAAGAGGCTAGGGTATTAATTCTACCAAGATGGGACATAAGCTCTGCAATTATGTTCAATAGTTTCATAAAAAGAGGGGATACAATAATGAACCTAACAGATGAGGCTAGTAACAAGATATATTCAGCGTCTAGGTATAATCCAGATGAGGCTACCTTGCTTATTTGGTCATTATACCCTCATGAGAAGAGACCAACAGTGATTGAAAATCCAAATCAAGTGTTTGGACACCTTTTGGTCCAAAGAGTTGGGGACACTAATCCCTTGGAAACTATAGAATTGAATGTCAATGTGGCAAAATTCACTAGAGCACAAATTGAAAAGTTGGTCAAAGAAAATGACAAATTGAAAAGGGAGTTATCACATCGAAAAGAGAAGTCATCTTCCTCTTCTGCTACAGAATTGTACCCCCCATGGCTCGAGAGGGACAAAAGGGTATTAGATGCATTAGTTGATGTGTCTTATTGGAAAATTTCTCATTTGAGAGCCCAGGAAAAATGTAAGGCACTAGAAAAGGAAATGAGTCATTAAGTACAATACTATGTCTAAGATAATCAATGAAAGATTCAATAAGATGATGAAGCAAGCTAATTATTATTGGAGTGTGTTCAAGAAAGTATAGTCAGCAATAGAGGAAAATTTATGATTGCAAAGAAGAATGATTGATAAAAAGAAGGAACTTCTGGATAAACAAATTTTGAAAGAACAAATATTGTAGAGATATAACAGTTTGGTGGAGTCCCACAACCAATATCATCATAGACTCAAAGAGGACCTTGGTTGCTTCACTTTGATTCCTACATTCCATGATGATACAGGGAATCTTTGAGAAGGGGATGATTAGAAAGCAAAGTTTACATAGTTTCTAACAACTACATTGCAAGAGGTCAATAATGAGGATATGGTCCTGCAAAATACTCACAAACAAATTGAGAAATTTATGCACATGGAGTATGATATGAAAGAAGTAATATCCAGTGTCGACACTCATGCAGAACAAGAATACATTCATCACCTCTTGACATTTAATCTGTTTATCAATCGGGCAGTGGAAATTCTAGGCACAACTAAGCAACAATCAAAATCGGTCGGTGGTAATGATGTGGACCCTATTCTACAGTAAAAGCTTTGAATAGGTCTTAGTTGACCACCGGCTTTTACTCAAAGTTAAATGGATTGGTACACATGTCTAGAGTTGTGTTAATTTCTTAAATTATTTTTAGTTTTAAAATCATGTTTTGTTATCAAAGGACGTGTCTTTTGGTCTGAAGCTTGTTGCCTCTCGTATATATAAGAGAGACCAAGACCAAAAGAAGGATATAGGAGAAGATAGTAGTAGAATAGGGAATAGATAGATAGTAGAAGAGTTCCATAATGTTTACATTTTGAAAGAATATGTTGCAAGCATAATTATGAGGAAATCAATGAAAGATCTCTGATTTTGTGGCTTCATATTGGTATCAATTGTTTATTGAAAAATATACAATTATTCAGTTGTCTCCAACTTAATATTTCCTTATTATTTAATTTGGTGTATCAAGGATTTATTCAATTTATCAAGACACAATTGTTGTTCTTGTGTGGTGTGATTAATTGGTTTCTTTAAAATAATTAAAACCCTTCTAGTCAATCAAAGTAATCTGGAAATGTTATTTGGATTAGTAAGAAGAGCCATATAATTAGGATTTCCATTTTGTCTCCAATTTGGTACCATCTATTGTTCTTGCATGATTTATTCAATTGATTATTTCAAGGAAGGATTAAAATCCTTTTGATAAATCGTAAGTAACCTGGTTGTGTCAGTTGGATCCATAAGTAGAGTTTGTCAATCACTTTCCTACACATTTATACAAGATATAAACCAAAATAAGTGTGCCAAACAGTTTGAGTTGCAGCCAATACAAGTCATTCATCCTATATCTTCATTTGACTCCATTTACCCAAAAATACACTGGTCTTACCCATTACATCACCTAATTTCATCAAATCCTTTTTCAAAACCTTACATCTGTTAACTGAACATATTAATAAACTTCACCTTGATATTGCTTATACAATTTATACCAAATTAGGCTTGCATCTCTCCACTCCCAATTGCCATTGTGGATAGATTGCTCAAGTAGGAAACACATAGTTTAAGTCTACTTCATTTGCATAGGTACACCCACCTAGGTCTGGAAGAGATTGAAGAGAAGAAGGTTCAAATACACCAATCGGCCTTGTTCGTTAGCCTAAAATGTACCAAGAGCTTGGCAACCTCTTGATGTTTTCCAACTAGCATTTTTGAGACCTAACAGATTGGAAACTTTGTTGGGGAACCAATTCTGAACCTAGGACTTCCATTATAGAGTCAATTCAAATATCAAGAAGGTAAACATTTCGCTAGGAAGAAACTTATTTTCCTACTCATGAATAGTAGGTGGCAACTCTGAAGAGATTTTATGAGTGATAAAGTAAACATCAGATCAGAAAGGATAGAGAATAGACATAAGAGAATGACCATATCATCAAACATGAATGGAAGAAGATATTTTCAACAGGGGAGTCCCAAGAAAACCAATCCCAGGTGGACAGACAAGCATTGATCCCTCAGTGGGAAGAATAACACAAATAAGGGTGAAAAGTCATCTAAACAACCAGAAGGTAATATGAATTCATTAGAACAACCTTTCACAACTTATACTTCCCCTTTTCATATTGACGGTGAAAACCCCTCAACACCTGAGAGAAATAATATAAGTGAGGGTATCCTCAATCTTGAACTAGACCCTCAAAAGGAAAAAGAGTTTTATGCCTAGGCTGAAGAGGAAAGGAAGCAAAGACAAGAGGAATATGATATGGTATTCTCATCACAGCAAGGAGAAGAAAACAAAGAGGGGTTGACTAATCAAACTACCATTGATTTTAATAGTATGACCAACCAAGAGATTTAATTACATCTTGAATGGCAAAGGCAAGAACTTAGAAGGAGGAAACAGATGATACAAGAGAGTTAGGCGATGAATCAACAGTTGGCTCAATTAAATATACAAGCATCAAAACCACCTAAGTATTTACCTCCACACAAGCAAAGTGTTAACGTAGGTTCTATTACCCAATTTTCACCTACGGGCTCAATCAGGGGAAATTATGTTTTAAATTCGGCACGTGGATTAAATGTGGCTCCCATAAGGGTTGAGCCCAACATGCAGGTGTTTGAATTTCATTGGGAAGGTCTTTATCTGATGCTATTTCACAAGAAAGTCTATTGGAAAGCCTTGCCTTAGTCAGATTTGGCATAAAAATCCTGAGGAAGAAAGTCGTTAGGACCTTTCAGATGTCTTGCCAACTGGTAGTGTGTTATATTCATATGGGATCCACGGGTCAGCCAGACATTTTATTCGCCGTGGGTTTTTATATGTCTCCCCAACTGTTGAGGTCTCACCGACCGTTGCATAGGGCTAGCGTCGCCAAAAGAAAGGAGTTCAGCAAAAGGTCTGGCCGATAAGAGGAAGTCTCGACGAAGGAAAGGAGCTCGGTGAGAAGTCTTGCCGACTAAGCAGGGTCTCACCGAAATAGGAGGAGCTTGCCGACTATTGGTAGTCTCCCCAAAATGGTCTGAGCTCACCGAGAGATGAAGGTTGTAGCGTAAGGTCTTGCCGACCTGATAGGGTCTCTCTGAATGGATATTTGGAATCGATAAGACTCCTGGACACGGGGTTGTGTTCGGCGTGATGTCTTGCCGATGATCGGTGGTCTCACTGATGGAGGGTGCTTTCGTCGTGATGTCTTGCCAACTAGTGGGAGTCTCACCAAAAGAAGGTTCGAGCTCGGGAGGAAACGAAGGTCTTAGTGTAATGTCTTACCGACAAGCGATGGTATCGTTGATGGTTTTAAACCTTCGGTGTCACTAATGGAACCCGCCATGATGTCCTGCCGACAGATGAAAGTCTCCCTGACAGTTGTTCACAAGGCCATCATCGGGGAGAAAGTTTTACATTCACTATGATGTCTGGTTGAAAGCGATACTCTTGTCGACGGTTGTGAGCTATGTCGATAACTACTGAAGAGCATAATGGCATCGGGGAGACACGGCTAGCGTCTCACCGACATGCGATTCTAATGAAGTGACCTTTGACCGTCTGGGAATCTACATGGCACGAGTTCAACTAATGAAGGAGAACTAAAGGTGAACCATTGTCCATTTGACTGATTGACTACCCCTGAAAAGAAGATCAACATAATGTAAGCAACATGGATCTACTCTGAGATCAAAAGCCATGGAGTAGCTTGGTGAAGCAATGGTGTGGAGATCTGATGTGAAAATATGATGATGTTTCCAGAAGAGGTCAACTTGTGGAAGGGTCTAGAATAGGAGAAGAACAGAAAGGATGACGTCGCAAGGACAGCTAGGATGTTGACTGGCAGGAGTGGATCGGCATTTATGATAGCACTCAGAAACATGCAAAGCAGCTCTGACAGAAGTTCGAGCATGGACACGAGGGCCAGAAGTTAATGCAATTGTTTTAAAAGATCAAGGAGTCCATTCCTAGAGCGACCCTTCACCAACATGGACAGCAAGGATATACATTTAATGTAGCATTAACTTCATTAAAAAGATATAGGGGCGGATCTTTTTGGAGGCTGATATTTTTTGTAAGCCTTAGGGCAGGGGCCGACACTTTTAGTATATATGGCATTTTTTGCCTCTTAAAAAAGAGTTCTTCGGATGCTTTTTAGAAGTTTGTGACTTTGACAGTCCTTTCTCAGATTAGCACACTTTTGTAACTCATTTGGAGCATAATATATAGAGTTTACCTTGGTCACTATTGATGATTCAAATTACCATCTTTTTCTTGCAAAGTGTTGAGCATTTCAAGTTAATGATCAAGTTATTTTGTGAATTTATTCAATTCCCTTATAACTTTATATTTTGTTTTCATGCCTTCCTTTGCAAAAGTATCATTATACAAATCACAAACTGTGTTTGCATAATCACACATGGATTCTAGTTTGTGAAAATATTTTCCTTTTTTGAAAAAGTGTGTGAATCAAACCTGTTTGTGACACATTAATGCAAGACTTACAGAGTTTGATAGGTAATCTTGTGTTCATTATCAATTTTCAAGTGTAAATCAAATTATTCCATTGCTCTTATCAGTTCGGTGTATCACCATAGGGTTTAGTTTTATTTTTATGCACTCCTCCCTTTTCCTTTACAGAATCAGTAGTTTAGGTGATACCAAAGGAAGTCAGCCTTCTCCAGAGGTTGACCTCTGTCTATAAGTGACCCACATGTTTGGAGGTCTTCCCATGTTACACTGAGGTGTTGAACATCAGGTTCAATAAGGGTACAATTTCAGGTGATAACAGTTTCTGGCATGCCCGGTGGGACCGTCGAACTAGACAGCTGAAAGAAGATACATCTTATTGTTGATTTTGATATGCAATCAACAATTTTCAGACCTTAAGAGGTTGGAATCTGCATATCTGGAGACTTCGCTGCCCAAAGTAACTAGTTTTGGCAGGCTAAGTGTTGATTTCATGGTAATATGTCGTACCATTCACCATTTTACAAAAATGCTATCTATATACCTTCTAATCTGCCATATCAAAGCAGTTATGCTGTTGATTTCACAAAATACTACCAACAAAGCAATTTTTCTTATGAGTCTCAAAATTTTGATAATATGAGTTTGGAGAGTATGTCTTTATATTTCCAAAAACAGTTTGAGGAAATTGAAAATTAGCAGGAGGTCAATAAGCAGCAGGAGGAGCTTGCTTATCAAGTTTATATTCATCAGCAGGAGGTTGAGACACAAAGAGGATCTTATTTAGTACAAGAATTTGAACAAAGTCAGTCTAACTCTCTTGAAGAACAACTTTCTCAAATTCCCCAGCCAGCTGCTACCTTTCCAAATCCTTTCTTTGCGAAAGGGCTTCACTTTCCGCAGTTCAGTGTTCCAAGTTTTGAACAGAATGATTTTTCTATTGAAAAGGAAGCGGAGGAAGAATAGCCCATTGATCTAGACAGCTTACTCCTCATGGAAAAGGTCAGAAACATAAACCCATTGCGTTTAGCTTTGGAAGTTTACCGATTAGAGAGGAAATGAATGAACACAAGGATCAGAAAGTTGTTGTTGTTTGCACTACTCAAAACAACAATAATATATGTGAAGACGATGTTGAATCGAATTCATTACTGAACCCCTTAGATTTTGATTCATTTGAAAAAAAATCTGATGTTGTTTATAAAATGGCTGAAAGCAGAATGCAGGGATTACCAGTTAAGGATCTTCACTTGCAGATAGAGGATGCCCAAGTTTCACTTGAAAAGGCATTACTTGAGGAGGAGGATTCAATTTCTTTATTTTACCAACTACCTAGTTATGTTGAGCAAGCTGAAGAGAGCATGCAGGTTCCTGATTTACTAGTTGATTTGGAACAGCCAGAGAATATTTCTGACTTGTTCGATGAACTTCCTCAATTTGTTGATGAAGATGAAGATCTCACATGCATGATAGCATCTATGCCTGGTATGGAGCAACTAAATGATAAAAATCATCTAGATTTAATGCAAAATTATGAGTTAGATGATATCATAGAAGCTTTTTGTTATAACATAGATGATTAGCTAGTATCATATGAAAGGGAAGCATGTGGTCAACCCATTCAAGTTAGTGAGACTATTGAAAAATTTGTAGAAGATAATGTCTTGCAGCCTATGAACTTATTTGATGAGCTACCCCACCTTGTTGAGGAGGAGTTATTTTTTTTCATGGACAAAGAGCATAAGGAACCACAGTTTGAAGATTTGTTTTCAGTTATCCAACAGGGATATCAGCTCTTTAGTCAAGAAGATCCAACCATCGAAAACATTAATGGTTTCTTTTTAGAGACTATTATACATGATGCAAAGAAGCATGACTCATTTTTCATTACAGAGCTGAAAGAAAGAACAGTTTATCCTCTTATAAACAATAATAGAAAAATATTTCAAAAAGATCAAACTATAGTAGCCAATGAACAACCTACATATTACCTCCAATCAACATCTTTTCAAGGAAAAGATGAAGTCTTTAGAGATCAGCATGTTGGAATTTGTGCCTCAATCCTTACTGACATGAAACTCCTTGAAGGCAAAGTCATTGTGACATCACAGATGTCTGGCCGACTAACTGTTCTGAAGTTCTAAAATGTTCATATCGTTGTGACAGGGTTGAAGTCTTGTCGACAAAGTCTATTGCTGTGAATTTGTGCATTCGGCATGACCTTTTGGCGAATGGAAACCTTTGGGCAACAATGTGTTCTTATCGAGCATTGGGGAGACTTGGCCGAACAAGTCTATTGTCGGTATGTGGTCTCACCGACTTGGAATGTCCCACCGATAGTATGGCTCTATCGTTGAAACATGGGTTTCGGTAAGATTTCTCCGCAAGTATGAAAGGTCACGCCGACGGGAGATGTCACATGGTCTTTGCGGTGACAAAAGACTTTGCTGGGAAGTCTCACCGACTTGGTTAAATCACGCTGACAATAAGTCTTCGGTAAGACTTAGGGCGCTCAGAGAAAGGTCACAACGAAAGACATGAGTCTTGTCGACAGTTTGTGACTTTCGGGGTGACATGGGATGTTCGCTTTGACATCTCGGAAAAAATGTTTTTCGGTATGACGTCTCACCGAAAGACATGGGTCTTTCCGATATCAAATGTTTATCGATGTAACTCGAAGACTTCGTTGTGAGATCTTGGCGAGATCGGTATGTCTTGCCGATAGTTTAACTCATCGCTATGACTTATAACTTCAATATGACTCTCTCTGAAAAGCGATTGTCATGTCGAATGGAAATCTCCTCGCTGTGACTTGTGACTATGACATAAGGTCTTGGCGAGAACGAAGTGTCTTGCCGATGGAATGTCTAATCGATATGACTTGTGCTTTCGATATGAGTCTCACCGATAAGGGAAACCCTTGCCAATAGGAACGAAATGGACATCGATGGTTTCGGTATAACTGTTTGTTGTCTTACCGACTGTTGGAGACTTAAAGGGTGTGTGCAAGAAGTTGAGTCCACTTTTTGGCCAAAAAGTGGAAGTGTTTTCCTTGATTTTTAGAATTTGACACATTTGACCTTAAAATTTGAAGCACTTAGAGATGGAATCTTCAAAAAAGTCACTAATCATAAAATGTAGTACTCGGAGTCTAGTTTCCAAATATGTCAATTTAGTATCTCACCGATATGCCAACAAAGTTTGAATGTCGTTGACCGTGTGACCATCCTATTGGCTTCCTGCAATTGAGTTCAGAGGAGGCAGTTATAAAAACCAAATGGATTTAAAAGATCGGTGTGAGGATGAGAAAATTTTGCTTTCATAACAGTGTGAGCTACTAAAATGCATTTTTATTGTATGAATTTTGTTGTTAGAAAAATCTCGAAAGGGTTTCCCACGTAAATTTGTTGTTCAATTGTCTTTGTGTATTTGGTTTATTTCTGTAAATCTTTCATGTGTGTCTTAATAGATTGTAATTTGAAAAATTAAAATATACGCATTGCATTCTTCCACCGTGGATTTGACATTAGGAAAGTGTTTCGCACCTCGCTCGCCTACGGTGTGTGCTCGAGCCCCTAGCCAGTTGTGTTGTGCTTGTGGAGTAAGGTTGTGGCTTTTTGTGTCGATCCTTTTCGATTAGGATTTTTGCTTAAGGAGTACGATAGTTTAATTACAAATTAAGATAGGCGAGCACATCCCAGGAAGGATGGATATAAATTCAATGGGAAACAATTTTTTGAGTTGTGGAAACTCAAAATGGAAGATATGTTAGTTGATCGAGATCTTTGGACTGCTGTGTCTAGAACAATGCCTCAAGGCATGAAGCAAGAGGATTGGGACCTAGTAGATAGAAAGTCTAAAGGGCTGATAAGGCTCTGTTTGGCAGACTTTGTTCTTCTAAATGTGCATGAAGAAAAGACTACATCTTCCTTGTGGAAAAAATTGGCATCCATTTATCAGGGCAAGTCCTTAGTGAACAAGTTGTTCTTGAGGAAGAAGTTGTACTCTTTGAGAATCACGAGGAAGGAGGGTCTATTGCTGATCACTTAAATACTTTCAACATGTTGATTGCTCAGTTGACATCTATTGGTGTAAAGATTGAAGATGAAGATCGGTGCATGTTGTTGCTATGTTCTCTGCTTGATTCTTGGGATCATCTAGTGATGGCTATAGGCAGTACAACATCCACTTTCAAGATGGAAGATTTTGTTGCTTTTCTGTTATCAAAAGAAATGAGAAGAAAATCTTCTGAGATGGCAAAGGAGGCTCTGGATGTCAGAGGCAGACCAAAGGAGAAAGGCAAGAAGAAGGAAAAGAAGTCCAGATCAAAATTAGAAGGGAGATCAAAGTCTCCTGGCAAGAAGTCCAAGGTGAAATTCTGGAATTGTGGGCAACCTGGTCATGTCCGAAGGGATTGCAAAGAGGAGGGAGGAGAAGAAGAAGAAGAAGAAGAACTCTTAAGATGATTCTTCTCAAAGTGATGTGAATGCCTTCATTTAGCAGCTTTGGCTACGGGCATCGAGATGATTTATAAAATTTGATTGATTCTAGAGCATCTTTCACATGACATCTCATAGAGATTGGTTAATGAAGTATAGAAGAATACAATGGTGGAAAGGTGTACTTAACAAGTGATTCATCTTTGGAAATCCCGAAAGGGTTTCCCACGTAAATCTGTTGTTCAATTGTCTTTGTGTATTTGGTCTATTTCTATAAATCTTTCATGTGTGTCTTAATTAGATTGTAATTTGAAAAATTAAAAGCCCTGCATTGCATTCTTCCCTATGGATTTGACATTAGGAAAGTGTTTCCGCACCTCTGCTTTCCTTACAAGTGGTATCAAAGCCTAGCCAGTTGTGTTGTCCTTGTAAGTGGGTTGGCTTTTTTGTGTTAATCCTTTTCAGTGGGAGTTTTGTAGAGGCCTAATAGTTTAATTACAAATTAAGATGGCAAGCACATCCGGAAGGATGGATATAGAGAAATTCAATGGAAGCAATTTTGAGTTGTGGAAACTCAAAATGGAAGATCTATTAGTAGACCAAGATCTTTGGACTGCTGTGTCTAGAACAATGCCTCAAGGCATGAAGCAAGAGGATTGGGACATGGCAGATAGAAAGTCTAAGGGGCTGATAAGGTTTTGTTTGGCATACTTTGTTCTTCTGAACGTGCATGAAGAAAAGACTGCCTCTTCCTTGTGGAAAAGACTGACATCCATTTATCAGGGCAAGTCCTTGGTGAACAAGTTGTTCTTGAGGAAGAAGTTGTACTCTTTGAGAATGCAGGAAGGAGGGTCTATTGCTGATCACTTAAATACTTTCAACATGTTGATTGCTCAGTTGACATCTATTGGTGTAAAGATTGAAGATGAAGATCGGTGCATGTTGTTGCTATGTTCTCTGCTTGATTCTTGGGATCATCTAGTGATGGCTATAGGCAGTACAACATCCACTTTCAAGATGGAAGATTTTGTTGCTTTTCTGTTATCAAAAGAAATGAGAAGAAAATCTTCTGAGATGGCAAAGGAGGCTCTGGATGTCAGAGGCAGACCAAAGGAGAAAGGCAAGAAGAAGGAAAAGAAGTCCAGATCAAAATTAGAAGGGAGATCAAAGTCTCCTGGCAAGAAGTCCAAGGTGAAATTCTGGAATTGTGGGCAACCTGGTCATGTCCGAAGGGATTGCAAGGAGGAGGAGGAGAAGAAGAAGAAGAAGAACTCTTCTAGAAATGATTCTTCTCAAAGTGATGCAGATGCCTTCATTGCAACTTTAGCTACACGGGCATCAGATGATTTCTGGCTGATTGATTCTGGAGCATCTTTCCACATGACATCTCATAGAGATTGGTTCATGAAGTATGAAGAATACAATGGTGGAAAGGTGTACTTGGCAAGTGATTCATCTTTGGAAATTTGTGGTCGAGGAAGAATCAGAATTCAATTCCTTGATGGAAGAGTGAAGGGAATCAATGATGTGATGCATATATCAGGTATGGCTCGAAATCTACTTTTTGTAAGTAAGTTGAATGATATCGAAGTGCATGTCATGTTTTCTAGAAATGGCTGCAAGATGACTAGAGGCTCTATGGTGCTAGCTAGGGGTGCTCGAATTGGTACCTTGTACAAGCTGGATGCACAAGCTATTCAATGCAATAGTGTCTCTGCAAAATCACTTAAGGTTGCTCATGGAGAAAAGAAGGAAAATGTTCCTGATGGAGTAAACACCATGGAGGTTAAACTTCCAGCAGAAAAGACTATGCTTTGCCATCATAGGCTTGGCCACATTAGTGAAAAAGGTTTAAAAACTTTGAAAAATAAAACCCTGGTAGAAGGGCTTGAAGATTGTAACCTTGAGTTTGAATTTTGTGAACATTGCATATATGGTAAACAACACCGTGTTTCTTTTTATTCCAGTCCTCACAAATCTTCTAGTTTCCTTGATTATATAGATTATGATGTGTTTGGTCTAGTGAATGTTCCTTCTCTATCTAAATCAAGATACTATGTGTCATTTATTGATGATTATTCAAGAAGAACATTTGTATATTTTTTGAAAAGTAAATCAGAAGTGTTTAGTCAGTTTAAGGAATTTAAAAACCTTGTTGAAAATTAGACTGGTAAGAAAATAAAATGCTTAAGGACTGACAATGGCGGTAAGTTTTGTTCAGATGAATTTGAAAGGTATTGTACATATCATGGGATTAAAATACATAAGACTACACCTTATACTCCACAGCAAAATAGAGTTGTTGAAAGGTTCAACAAGACAGTAATGGAAAGAGCACGAAGTATGCTGAGCAGTGCTGACTTGGAGAAGTTCTGGGCTGAAGCAATCTCTACAACATGCTACTTGGTAAATCATTCTCCTAACTTTGCTCTTGTTGAGAAGATGCCTTTAGAAGCATGCTCTGGAAAGAAGCCCTCTCTGAGACATATTTGTGTCTTTGGCTGTGAGGCATATGCATATGTGTCATTTGAAAAAAGATCTAAGTTGGAAAACAAAGCTGTGAAGTGTATTTTTATTGGCTATAGCACTGGAATAAAAGGATACAAGCTTTGGAATCCTGAGACTGAGAAGGTTTTGTACGGAAGAAGCGTTATCTTGAATGAGCTGAAGCCTTCTACACTGGATCTGCAGTCAGAGAAGAAATCAGAGAATGAAAAGGATGTAGCAGAAATTCCTTCGACACCAGATAAAGAGGAATTGAAAAATCAAAATGTACCTGATACTAAGGAGAGCTCTAGTAGTTTTGAAGGTTCCGAAGATGATGAAGAACTACCTCAGCCTCAACCTATGAGGAGGTCAACTCGTGAAAGAAAGCAACCTGAAAGGTATGGATTTTCTCTAATAGAGTCTACTTGTGCCTATGCTTTAATCTCTAACACTGATGAACTTAGGACTGTGAAAGAGGCATTTAAAATGTCTGATTCAAACTCTTGGTTGGAAACCATGAATGAAGAAATGGCATCATTAAAAAATAATGATACCTGGAGTTTGGTTCCATTGCCTAAAGGCAGAAAATCTGTAGGCTGCAAATGGATATTCAAAAGGAAAATTGGTTTGGATGGCAGTGTAGAAAAATATAAAACGAGGCTGGTTGCAAAAAGTTATTCTCAGGTAGAGGGAATTGACTATGGAGAAATCAATTCTCCTGTAGCTAAGCTAACATCTATTACATTTCTTTTTTCACTTTCATCAACGTATGACTTAGAGATTGAGCAGATGGATGTGAAGACAACATTTCTTCATGGTGATCTTGAAGAACAAATTTATATGTCCTAGCCAGAGCACTTCGTGGAAAAAGGTAAAGAAAGACTGGTATGCAAGTTAAAGAAATCTCTATATGGTTTAAAACAGTCCCCTAGAATGTGGTACCAAAAGTTTGACACTTTTGTCTTGTCATTGGGATTTGTAAGATCAAAATGTGATCACTGTGTTTATTAAAAAGTGAAAGTGATCAAATTCTCATTATTTCTCTATATGTTGATGATATGTTGTTCATAGGAAATAGTAAGCTAATGATTTCTGATCTTAAGTCTCAATTGTCTGTAAAGTTCAAAATGAAAGATCTTGGTGCAGTAGGGTATATTCTGGGAATGGAAATAACCAGGGACAGGAAGAATAGAAAACTTTGGCTCAGTCAGAGTAAGTAGATCATGACTATTCTAGAGAGATTTTGTATGACTGAGTGCAAGCAGCTAGTTGTTCCAGTTACACAGGGAACGAAGCTATCTGTTGAGGATTGTCCAAAATCTTCTTCTGAAATGGAGGACATGACCAGTGTGCCTTATGCAAGTGCAGTTGGCAGCCTTATGTATGCAATGGTCTGTACAAGGCCAGACATTGCCCAAGTAGTGGGAGTTCTTAATCGGTTTATGGCTAATCCTGGAAGAACACCTTAGGATGTTGTGAAAAGAGTGTTTAGATATCTAAAGGGTACTTCAGACTATGCTCTGTGTTACCATGGGAACTTGGTTGAATCATAGAGGACTCTTAGTATTCAAGGCTATGTGGACTCTGATTGGGTAGGGGACATTGACAGCAGAAGATCCACCAGTGGATATGTTTTCATGATGAATGGTGGTGCAGTGAGTTGGATGAGCAAGTGACAAGCTGAAGTCAGTTTGTCCACTACAAAGGCAGAAGACATGGCAGCCACACATGCCTATAAAGAAGCAATCTGGTTAAAACATTTTTGTTTTAACATTGGTTTTTATGCAGAAAAAATTACTATCTACTGTGATAGTTAGAGTGCTATATGTTTGGCAAAGAATCCTACTTTCCATGCCAGGACAAAACATATAGATGTACAGTATCATTTTGTACAAAATATGGTGGAGGATGGGAAGGTCTCTTTGGAGAAAGTGGATACTCTGGAGAATGTTGCAGACGCATTGACGAATCCTGTGAGCACAAACAAGTTCAGTTGGTGTGCCAGTTCTATGGGCCTCATGGCCCATGAATTTTAGTAGTTTTGTGATGCTCTGGAGGTGTCAATAAGATCTTCGTCAAATGGGAGCTTGTTGGAATTTGTGCCTCAATCCTTACTAACATGAAACTCCTTGAAGGAAAAGTTGGTGTGACATCACGGATGTCTGGCCGACTAATTGTTCTGAAGTTCTAAAATTTTCATATCGCTATGATAGGGTTGAAGTCTTGCCGACAAAGTCTATCATTGTGACTTTGTGCGTTCGACATGAGCTTTTGGCGAATGGAAACCTTTGGGTGACAGTGTGTTCTTATCGGGCGTCGGGGAGACTTGGCCGAAGAAGTCTATTGTCGATATGTGGTCTCACCGACTTGGAATGTCTCACCGATAGTATGGCTCTATTGGTGAAACATGGGTTTCAGTAAGATGTCTCCGCGAGTATGAAAGGTCATGCCCGACGGGAGATGTCACATGGTCTTCGCGGTGATAAAAGACTTCGCTGGGAAGTCTCAGCGACTTGGTTAAGTCACGCCAATAGTAAGTCTTCAGTAAGACTTAGGGCGCTCAGAGAAAGGTCACGGCGAAAGACATGAGTCTTGCCGACAGTTTGTGACTTTTGGGGTGACATGGGATGTTCGCTTTGACATCTCGACGAAAATGTTTTTCGGTATGACGTCTCACCAAAAGACATGGGTCTTGCCGATATCAAATGCTTATCGATGTAACTTGAAGACTTCGTTGTGAGGTCTTGGCGAGATCGGTATGTCTTTCCGATAGTTTAACTCATCGCTATGACTTATGACTTTAATATGAGTCTATCTGAAAAGCGATTGTCACACCGAATGGAAATCTCATCGCTGTGACTTGTGACTACGACATAAGGTCTTAGCGAGAACGAAGTGTCTTGCCGATGGAATGTCTGATCGATATGACTTGTGCTTTTGATATGAGTCTCACCGATAAGGGAAACCCTTTCCGATAGGAACGAAATGGACATCAATGGTTTCAGTATAACTATTTGTTGTCTTGCTGACTATTGGAGACTTAAAGTCGATATCGATAGAGAAACTTTGTGGCATCGGGGAGACACTGTTAGTGTCTCACCGATATGCCAACAAAGTTTGAATGTAGTTGACTATGTGACCATCCTATGTGGCTTCCTGCTAGACCAATCAGAGGAAGCGGTTTTCAAACGGATGATGGTTGGATTTTTGCATCAGTTGCAGCACTGGAGAAAAAATACATGCAAGGAAAAATATGAAAAGGCATGGAAACTTTCTTCGATGGAGCGTTGGCGGATAAGGATGAACAGAAGACAAAAATTTGAATGTGATAAGATTTAAAAGATCGATTCTAATTTGAGTGTGAGACAGATGAGAAAATCGAACTGTTGAGAGAGAATTTCTTGTAACTGATGAATAGTGAATGAAGCTATAGTAAAATACCAGAGAGTTGTATTTCTTATTGTATGTAATTTTGTTGTTACTGTAATACAAAGAGATTCAGCTTGGTGTGGTGGGTTTTTTCCCGAAAGGGTTTCCCACATAAATCTGTTGTTCAGTTGTCTTTGTGTATTTGGTCTATTTCTGTAAATCTTTCATGTGTGTCTTAATTAGATTGTAATTTGAAAAATTAAAAGCCCTACATTGCATTCTTCCCTGTGGATTTGACATTAGGAAAGTGTTTATGCACCTCTGCTTTCCTTACACAACAATGGGTTGAAAGTTACAAGTTGGGTGTCATAACAAGGGGATGTCCTATCAGACACCTGGCACACTTAGCAGGCACTAAAAAGGGGTTGCCATTTGAATTACCTACTTGGGAGCACGAGATTGAGCATCAAAAGGCATTAATGCAAGTCGCTCAAACTATTTAAAACAGTTGCATGCACCTCTTGTCTAACACAGAAAGGGAGGTAGTTTTCATGATTGGAGAGGTGTTTAATCTATGCACTCAACATTTACTTTTCCTTCATCACTGTTGGACAATTTGCAAGCAAGAAGCACGTCCTATGTTGGTAAGAAAGGGCAGTTTTTTCTCACAACCGGTAAACAGTTATGTTTGATCACTACCACTGTTGGGTAGTGTAGGATAGAGTATTTGTAGTTTCAGTTTTTTGCTTGCAATAAGTGCCCCATGGCACGTTTCATTTTTAGTTTTTTCATGTTTTTCAATAAGTAAAGTTGCTTCACCTGGTTTTTCAAATTCTATCTTCAACAAAATTGTAGTAGTTTCTTTCAGTTTGTGTGGTTTGAGTTGAGTTACAAGGTTTTCAGAATTTGAAGAGCAAAACAATGACTCCATGCCTAATGGATAGGCCTAGGCTACTGGTTTGCATGTTTAGCAGGCAAACATCTAGCTGAGGTCACCAGAAATGTTACCCAATTTTCACCTACGGGCTCAATCAGGGGAAATTATGTTTTAAATTCGACACATGGATTAAATGTGGCTCCCATAAGGGTTGAGCCTAGTGTGCAGGTGTTCATATTTCATTGGGAAGGTCTTTATCTGATGCTATTTCACAAGGAAGTCTATTGGAAAGCCTTGCCTCAGTTAGATTTGGCATAAAACTCCTGAGGAAGAAAGTCGCTGGGACCTTTCAGATGTCTTGTCGACTGGTAGTGTGTTATATTCATTTGGGATCCACTGGTTGGCCAAACATTTTTTTCACTGTGGGTTTTTATATGTCTAATGAGGTCTCGCCGACCGTTGCATAAGGCTAGCATCACTGAAAGAAAGGAGTTCGGCGAAAGGTCTGGCCAACAAGAGGAAGTCTCGACAAAGGAAAGGAGCTCGGCAAGAAGTCCTGCCAACTACGCAGGGTCTCGCCGAAACATGAGGAGCTCGTCGGGAGGTCTCGCCGACCGTTGGTGGTCTCCCCAAAATGGTTTGAGCTCGCCGAGAGATGAAGGTTGCGGTGTAAGGTCTTGCCGACCCGATAGGGTCTCGCCGAATGGATATTTGGATTCGGTAAGACTCATGGCCGTGGGGTTGTGTTCGGCGTGATGTCTTGCCGATGATCGGTGGTCTCACCGACGGAGGGTGCTTTCACTGTGACGTCTTGCCAACCAGTGGGAGTCTCACCGAAAGAAGGTTCGAGCTCGAGAGGAAATGAAGGTCTTGGTGTAATGTCTTATCGACAAGCGATGGTCTCACTGATGGTTTTAAACCTTCAGTGTGACTAATGGAACCCGCCATGATGTCCTACTGATAGATGAAAGTCTCCCCGATAGTTGTTCACAAGGCTGTCATCGAGAAGAAAGTTTTACATTCACTATGATGTCTAGCCGAAAGCGATACTCTTGCCGACGGTTGTGAGCTATGCCAATAACTGTTTAAGGGCATAATCGCATCGGGGAGACACGGCTAGCATCTCACCGACATGTGATTCTGATGAAGTGACCTTTGACCGTCTGGGAATCTATGTGGCACGAGTTCAACCAATGAAGGAGAACTAAAGGAGAACCATTGTCCATTTGACTGATTGACTACCCCTAAAAAGAATATCAACAGAATGTAAGCAACATGGATCTGCTCTGAGATCAAAAGCCATGGAGCAGCTCGATGAAGCAATGGTGTGGAGATCTGATGGGAAAATCTGATGTTGTTTCTAGAAGAGGTCAACTTGCGGAAGGCTCTAGAATAGGAGAAGAATAGAAAGGATGAGGCCGCAAGGATAGCTAAGATGTCAAATGGCAAGAGTGGATCGACATTTATGATAGCACTCAGAAACATGCAAAGCAACTCTGACGAAAGTTTGAGCATGGACACGAGGGCCATAAGTTGATGCAATTGTTGCAAAAGATCAAGGAGTCCATTCCTGGAGTGACCCTTCACCGACATGGACAATAGGGATACACATTTAATGCAGCATTAACTTCACTAAAAAGATCTAGGGGCGGATCTTTCTGGAGGCTGGTATTTTTTGTAAGCCTTAGGGCAGGGGCCGACACTTTTAGTATATATGGCATTTTTTGTAAGCAAGTATTTTTAGTATATATGACACTTTTAATGCAACATTAACTTCACTAAAAAGATCTAGGGGTGGATCTTTCTAGAGGCTAGTATTTTTTGTAAGCCTTAGGGCAGGGGCCGACACTTTTAGTATATATGGCATTTTTTGCCTCTTAAAAAAGAGTTCTTTGGATGCTTTTCAGAAGTTTGTGACTTTGACAGTCCTTTCTCAGATTAGCACACTTTTGTAACTCATTTGGAGCATAATATACAGAGTTTACCTTGGTCACTGTTGATGATTCAAATTACCATCTTGTTCTTGCAAAGTGTTGAGCATTTTAGGTTAATGATCAAATTATTTTGTGAATTTCTTCTATTCCCTTATAGCTTTATCTTTTGTTTTCATGCCTTCCTTTGCAAAAGTATCATTATACAAATCACAAATTATGTTTACATAATCACACATGGATTCTAGTCTGTGAAAATCTTTTCCTTTCTTGAAAAAGTGTGTGAATCAAACCTATTTGTGACACATTAATGCAAGGCTTATAGAGTTTGATGGGTAATCTTGTGTTCATTATCAATTTTCAAGTGTAAATCAAAGTATTCCATTTCTCTTATCAGTTTGGTGTATCACCGTAGGGTTTAGTTTTATTTTTATGCACTCCTTCTCCCTTTTCCTTTACAGAATCAGTAGTTTAGGTGATACCAAAAGAACCCGGCATTCTCCGGAGGTTGACCTTTGTCTATAAGTGATCCACAGCTTTGGAGGTCTTCCCATGTTACACTGAGGTGTTGAACATCAGATTCAACAAAGGTGCAATTTCAGATGATAACAAGTTCATCTCATGTTGTTGGTGTTCCTAGATTGCCACATAATACTGGGGGTAACCCACAACAACGTACTCAACAAAATGTGCCACCAAGGTCCCATCCTCTAAAATATGGCAATATTCCCCAAAATTATCCACCTCCGAGTCAACAATATGCCCCACAATATTAGCAACATGTTTCCCACCAAAATATGTACTCCCAACAACACCTTCAACAAAATGCTTATCATCAACTGCAATATGGGTATCAGTACTGCCCTAATCTGCCACCCTTGAACTTTCCTCCACAAAATCCTACAAACCCATGTAGATAATTTGATCTAACAGGGTATCAATTGTACCCATACCCAATGGATAGTAATTGGAGAAATATGGTTCCCAAGTTCACTAGGAATAATGTGATATCGAACAAAGAACATATCAGAAATTTTAATGCCTTTGTTCAAGATAATGGTATGGAGTATGAGGATATGAATATGAGATTGTTCATGATGTCCCTAACAAAAGAGGTGAGGGATTGGTTCAATGGCCTACCTGATGGTTCAATTAATTTTATATCAGACTTCCAAGAATAGTTTTTGGAGCAATATGGTAATCAGTGTGCCCTCGAGTTTGCCTTGAATGAATTGATAAGTATCCAGAAACATCAAAATGAGTCAGTTTATGACTTCAACCAAAGATTCTCCAAATTGCACAATAAGATACCACCCGGGTCCAAACTAACTAACCCTACAGCATTAAGCATTTACCTAAAAGCCTTTCATCTGAAGACAAGATATGATCTTAGAAATAGGTGCCCTAGAAATCTAACTGAAGCACAAAAAACAACATTGACCATTGAGAACAATAAAAAGGCTATTGGGATGATTACTAAAAGAGATAATCTTAGGGTTCCCCAAAATGTTAACTACCCTTAGAATAGGCAAGAGAATATGTATAGAAATGAAAGACTGAGGTTGAATGGCATGCCATATAACACAAACTGGAAGGATGGAAAGCCCATAATTTATAGGCCTAAGAATAGGAGACTCCCAATCCCTTAAAGAAGAAGGGAGCATACATGGTTAACAATAATCCTTGGTGTCAAGTTTGCAAACTGCCACATTCCACTGATCATTGTGTTGTAGCTCAATCAATACAAGAAGAATAAATACTAGTGGACAATGAGGAAGAGGATCATACAATATATTTAACCTCTCATACCCTCCATCCAATTGGCTAGGGATATTCATCCTCAGAGGAAGAAGGATATGAGTATGATGTTGATAACCAAAGATACAATGTTCATATAGCAGAACAACAAGTCTTTTCTGATTATGATGAAAGCAATGATGAACCATATCCTCCTTGTGCATCATCTCAGTCAAGTAAATACAAAGGAGACCAACTGAGGAAGAGATCAAGGAATTGACCATTACTGTAGTAGAATAGGCAAAAAGAAGATATCGGTTAAGAAACAGAATCGTAAATGGAGATGAGGGTGTTCCAAGATGGATATTTGTGAAAGATAAAGAAACAACACAGGGAATGCCAAAAAAGATAGAAAATAAACAACGCAATAAGAATGAACAAAAACATGTTCTCAAAGAAGAAAACAAGGAATTGCATAAAGACAAGTAGAAGTCTGATGAAACAAACAAGAAAGAAAAAGAGGAGAACAAAGGAGATCCACTAGAACAAAAGAAGATAACCAAAATAGAAAATTCCTCTTTTGACTTCACATAGGCCTTATCCCAAGTAAAGATGTTTGTGTCATTATTAGAGATGATGAAGATAAAAGAATATAGGGACAATGCTATTCAACTAATATCTAATGGAACTAATGAAAATACAAACTCTAAGAATAAAGAAACCACTAAGAACAATAACAAGTAGGGAGAAGTAAAAGTTCCTGAGGTTTGTCTTCGTGATGCAATAGTGAATCCTTCACAAGTTGATCCATTTTTTACTACACTGCTCATAAATAACAAGTTGGTTAGAAATTGTATGATAGATTTTGGTGCTACTATAAACATCATGCTAGTAGGGGTCATGAAACAACTCGGCATGTGGGTGAACACTAATGGTGGTAAATGTTACGCTATGGATAGTAGGCTTGTCGCAGTAGTAGGAATTATGAAAGATGTAGAAGTGAAGTTGGTTTCTTATCCACAAGAAGCTTATAATATTGACATAACTGTAATTGATACACCTCCTCATTTTGGGATGCTCTTGTCGAGGAAATGGACTGCAGTAGTTGGAGGAAATGTACAGTCTGACTTGTCCTATGCCACAATACTAGTAAATGGTGAAGAGGTCAAGCTATATAGAGAACCAACGATGAATCAGATTGTCGACTATGTTGCTCAAAATCAATTGATTCACTTTTGTGATGTGGATTTAGGAAGTTTCATAATAGAGCCTTCCCAGGCCGAATTAGTGAATACTGATCCAATTGATAAGCATGTTTCTAAGAATCAACATGACGTATGGAAGATGTATTTTGATGGAGCATGTAGTCAGGAAGGCAATGGAGCAGGAGTAGTTTTTATCTCACCTGAAGGTACTAAATTCATATATTCATTCTTACTGACATTTGAATGTACAAATAATATAGCATAGTATGAAGCCCTGCTAATTGGTTTGAACATGGCTGTCAAACACAAAATCAAACTGCTAACTATTATTGGAGACTCTGAGTTGGTCATTTCACAAATTAGATCAAAATATGCTACAAAAAAACAAAAGGCTAAAACAACATAGAAATGTTGTATGGGACACAATTGAATTATTCGATGCCTTTTCTATTGAATGGATAGATATGTCCAAGAACTTGATGGCAGATTTCTTAGCCAATGTAGCCCTAAAAAGAGATGGTATCATCCTGGCTGGAGTGTCTCAAGTTGAATTCAAAACAAGACTTTCCATCCCTGATAACATCTATAGTTGGCAAGTTTTCAATGATGACACTGATCTAATCAAATTTCTACATTGTATTGATCAGTATGAAGCCCAGGAGATTGACTTTAATGCATTTGTGGAAGAAGTAGATGGCAAACAAACTATGTTTGGAAAAGAGGTTGTGCAGCTCAAAACCAACAAACTTCCAAAAGGACTTGTGGCACTAGAAAGGGTGTTTGATGGAAATGATCATGCTCTCATGAAACAAACACTAGTAAAGAGAGAAGATATTGAAGAGATCAACCTGGGGACTAAATTGGCACCAAAAAGAGTATACATTGGAAAGAAGATAAGTCCAACAATCAGGAAAATGTTGATTGCACTGTTAAGGAAATACAAGCATGTTTTTGCATGGTCTTATGAGGATCTTAAAGCGTATAGAGAAGATTTTTTCCCACATGAGATCCCATTGAAGCCAAATGCAAAACCATTTAGGTAGAAACAAAGACCTATAAACCCTACTTTGGAACCCAAAATGCATGAAGAGCTTATGAAGCTTAGGGAAGGAGGAATTATCAAGCCAATTAGACATTCACCTTGGGTCTCCAATCTAGTATCGGTCAGAAAGAAAAATGGAGATATAAGGCTTTGTGTAGACTTTCAAAATATGAATGTATCTTCTCTCAAGAAATTTACCCACTTCCAAACATGGAGGCTATGCTACAAAGGGTCACAAGATGTGAGTTACTATCTGATGAGCCTTAAATATGCTCATAGTTTGAACTTTTTATACTCTTACTTTTGTTATTAATTGTTGTTTAAACTTGTTGATTAAAGACTTTTTCGGGTGGTATCTTGTAGCAATGAATTCCATATTCCTGTAGCTTGACAACTTCATTAATTACCTTTTTGACCTCCCGCATGGCTGATGTATGCTTATGATTTTGGATAATGGAATAGGATTAATATGTGATTAATGAATGGATGTCATGTCACTTGTGTCTATGCTTTCCTTCGCCTCTGTCATTTATTGCAGGTTGTTGGAGGGAGCAGAATCTGATCAAGCACAAAGAATTTCGGCTCCATTGAAGAAGTTGTTCTAGTAATAACTCTTTGACCGAATCTTTGGGAAGGAGCTTTAATGGTCCTTTGATCTAGGGAGTGTGTAATGCTATATTTTCTCTGGGTCGCGTCGAGCAGATAGACTTTCATTTATGAATATCTGTTCTGTGGATTCAAAATGTATTTATGATCACGACTTCCTCTGTTAGTTAGTTTGTTGTCTTTTTCATTTAAATAACCGTTCCTCCTGCGTGAGTGAATGAGGATAAAAACAGTATGTGTCAAAATTAAGTTAAAATGAGCAATAGAGTTCTGTGTTAAGTTTTTATTTTTCAAACAGAGTAATCGATGTATCCTAGTTCTGAATATGAATAAAATGTGATGAAGCTTTGAGTCAACTTCTTGTGTGATCTAGTTGATGCTTGCTAAGGGGGCCCACTTAGTAAGTATTATGTAGCAAGTTGTTGTAGTTAACTATTCAATTCATGTTGATTACTAGTTAGAATTTATTTATGTGGATTTCAACACAAACTCAGCCTTGTATTGTTCCTACAGCATCGGGAATCCATCCGTGTGTCTATTCCTGCAGCATAAGGCCAATTCACAGTTTGTCTTTTAATAATAGCTGTTATGATTTTTGTTTTAGCTGAGTTGTGTCTAAGTTAAAAAGCTTTGCGATACACTTCTTGTAAGCATTTGTTTTCTATAGATGGTGATTAGAAACTAGTTCTTAGTGCACATACTGTGCTGCTCCATTTAAAGTATACGTGCCCTGGTTTGACGAGTAAATGAACGACCATGAGAAGAAGTTAGTCGCCTGTTGGAATGTCCAATTCCCAAGTTTAGTTCTGCTATGACTTTTATATCCTTTTGTGGGCGTGACCACTATCCATGATGGATGAATTTTCAGGCTATAACCAAGTGAAAGTTAAAGAATCGAAACAATACAAGACAACCTTCACTACGCCATGGGGGACATATGTTTATGTTAGGATGCCATTCAGACTCACAAATGTTGGTGAAACATTCCAAAGGGTCATGGATGTTGCTTTTGCTGACCTTATTAATTTGATAATGGTAGTCTACCAAGATGATTTAATTGCATATTCCAAGAAGGCAGAGGATCATGTGGCTCACCTTGAAAAAATATTTTTGAAAGCATTGGAATATGGCATCTCCCTTAATCCTAAAAAGTGTCATTTTGCAGTAACAGAAGGAAAGTTACTTGGGCATATAGTTTCTAAGGAAGGAGTAAGGATTGATCCCGAAAGAGTGGAGGCCATTGACAAGATACCTATCCCTAAAATAGTTAAGGCTATTTAATCCTTCTTTGGAAAAATCAATTTTGTAAGAAGATTCATATCAAATTTTGTTGAGATAATAAAGCCAATATCAAAGATGTTAAAGAAAGGTGAAAAAACTAATTGGAGAGTTGAAGCTATAGGTGCATTCATATCCATAAAGAGGGAAATCAAAGAGGCTCCAGTATTGAAATCTCCAGATTTCAGCAAACCTTTCCAAATCTTGTCATTTGCATCTTATCACATAGTTGTTGCAGTGATGCTCCAAAAGAATGATGAAGGATATGAACAACCAATCTCCTTCTTTAGAAAATCCCTCCAAATTACAAAATTGAAATATGATATTATGGAAAAGCAAGCCTATGCATTGGTAAGAGTTGTCAAGGTATTTAGACCATATCTAGTAGGAGCAAAAGTGATAGCTTATGTGCCTAACGCTACAATGAAGGATGTATTTATACAAAGTGAGACAATAAGATGTAGGTGCAGATGGATAAATAGAATCCAAGAATTTGATATCGAGTTTCAGATCACCAAGCTTGTAAGAGGACAAGGATTAGCCAACTTGATGACTGAAGCAAATTTGGAAGTTTCCCAAATATGCAATGTGAATGATGAAGAAAATATGGTCACTAGTATTGAACACACATCATGGTACAATGATATTGTGTACCATCTTAAACATTTGAAATGTCTAGAGGGGTTTGATGACAACAAAAAAATGACACTCAAGTTACAGGCCTCAAAATATGTTTCATGAAGGGGGGCCTCTACTGGAAGAATAGGGATGGTGTTCTATTGTTGTTCTTAGATGAAAATAAAGCGAGGCATGTTTTGAAGGAGATGCATGAAGGATTGTGTGGGGGGGAATTTCTCAGCAAAAACCACTGCTCATAAGATATTAAGGGCAGGATACTATTGGCCTAAGGTTTTCAATGATGCACATGACTATACTCAAAAATGTGAGGCATGTCAAAAGTTTTCCAGAAAATTGAAGTATTAAGGGGCATTACCTCTAAGACCTATGCAGGTCGAAGCTCCATTTCACCAATGGGGGATTGATTTCATAGGAAAAATTATAGAAAAGTCTAGTGGAGGACACAAATGGATATTGGTAGCCATAGATTACTTCACAAAATGAGTGGAAGCCATACCCACCAAGCAGAAAACTAGTAAGGTTGTGACCAATTTCTTATTGGAGAACATCATCACAAGATTCAAGGTCCTAGCAAGGATTGTAACTGATAATGGAATGTGTTTTAGATCTTATGAGTTCAAGGAATTTTTTCAGTAATATGGAATCATCATCTCATATTCTTCGCCTTATCATCCACAGGCGAATGGGCAAGTTGAATCTAGTAACAAAAGTATCCTGAAAATCATAAAGAGAATGTTGGATAATAACAAGAAGGCCTGGGATTCCAAGTTAAAATTAGCCTTATGGGCAAACAGGATCACTGTGAAGAGGGCTATTGGAAAGTCTCCCTTTGAACTTGTATATTGGGCTCAGGCTAGGATCCCTTTACATAATCTGCTACTAGTGAGTAGGTTCATTTTGCAGGAGGACTTAGACATCCCTAAACCTATGGAGGAGAGGATGGAAGAATTGATAGAACTTGGTGAAATTAGAAATCAAGCACATCAACATAATTTGAAGAAACAATTGTAGATAGAATATTTGTATGATAAAATATTTTAAAAATAGGAAGTTTGAAGTAGGTGACATAGTTCTCATGTGGAATGCTAGGAGTCAAGACAAAGGAAAGCACGAGAAGTTCAAGGCCTTATGGTTAGGACCCTTTGTTATTGTGGGCAAGGGAGGTAAGGATTCATATTATCTCCAGAACATGTTAGGAGAAGAACAAGAATTGCCAGTACATGGGAAATTCCTAAAACATTTCTTCTCTTGAAAAACATAAGGGGGATTAAGGATTGCCAGTGGACAATTCTTGAAAAATCTCTTAAAATAATTTTTTCCATGCATAATAGTCTAGGTGAAGGTCAGGAATTTCTAGTGCATGGACAATGCTTGAGACACCTTTTTGAAATTTATAACTTTGATGTACAGTAGCTTTAGGTTCTCATAACATTCCATATCCATCCATGATCTACTCCCCAAATATTTTTTGGATTCTTGCAATGATCTCACAATCATTCATCCCCAAACGGAGCCACTATTAGGACTAAAAAAATCCCAAATATTTTCACCAGCCTCTACTCACTTCCCTCCCAATCCTTATAAAAATTTTCCACACTTAATTTTATGATTTAAAAAATTCATTTTGCAGCTAGCATACCTAAACAATCACGTTCATAAAGGAATTTAAACTCCCATTGACATCATCGACCTAACAATACCTCATCAGCGGAACTCCCATCACCACCCCACCAATAGCCTGATAAGGGGAGTTCATAGCTCTACATCTATGTAACCTCATCCTATCGGGCCAACTTCCAAGGTAGTCTCCTCGACGGGTCGATCGAAGCAATAAAGATTATCACATCACCATAGCTCTAATACATCGGCAGAACAAATGATTCTGGTCCCTTGATGGCCTAATACAAATGTGGATTATCAAAATTATAACACTCATCAGTGAAGCTGGGGTGCGTCGGGGTAGCATTTTTTGATGTCCCACCGATAGACTGAAAGGAAGACACTCATCGGTGGAGAAGGTGGCCATCGATGGGAAATGAATCAAGGTCCCAATGATATAGCGATGAATGATTACTACTAGTTCATGTGACGCCCAAGAGAATCGTCAGGATATTTAACATAAATACTCTCCCTGATGACAAGATTGAAACAAGTGGTATATTAATGAGCCAGAGCATAAGTGAATTGCACCATGAGTTAATCATACAATTACATAAACTACAAGGGCTACGCTAAGGGCATAAGTAGAAAGGATGAAACTTGGAGCTCTTACACAGTAAAACTAGGGGAAGCATAAATTCACGTAAGTACTTCACTCTTAGCTAGAAAGTTGTATTTTTTAGAGATTTCAATCTAAGAAAATGTGGAAAAACCTAAGGCAAAGAAACAAAAAACTGAAAAAAGGAATTTAAACCAAGCTTTGATAGACCAATGTCCGAGGTTGGGGCCAAGACCCAATAGAAGTGTTCAAATAAGTAAATTTTTAGACAAACATAGGGGTTTGGGGGATGTTTGGACGCCACATCAGGGATATGAGCTTTTCATGTATAACTATAGAAAGCAATTCAGATTTCAACCAGTCTGTAACCCATGGAGACTGAACTTAGGAAGACTTGTGGTGCCAAATGTATTCATCAACGTAGAATTTATGGAAGCTCTTCCCAGTCGATATAACACCAAGAAGAGAACTATCTAGTCACCAAGTGGGGCCGATATGCTTGTTATCTCTCAAGATATGATCTTTAATGTATTTCAGCTAGAATGTCCCATGAATTTTCCATTCACAATTAGAGATATTTTGACAGAATATCGTTGCATGGATACTAGCTACAAGAGATGGAAATTACCTTTGCATAGACCTAAAAATGAGGAAGGCCAGCTCAAGAGGTTTTCGAGCAATGAAAACCATCCTTTTCATGTAGATTTGTTCGAAGAATATTTTCAGTATACCTATTACTCAACTGGTCAAGTCTTGGGAATAGAGGTCCCACCACTTATGGCTATTGCACCGATGGTTGTAGCAGTGGATATACAAAGCAAAGATGCTAGGTCATTTTAGTATGCAAGCTACTTGGTTAATGCCCTAAATCAAGGGCTTGAAAGGATAAAAAATAATAATGACTACATAGATTTCAAACACTATTCCTTGCTAATGCATTTGCTTTTGTATGAGGGACATGCCATAAATGTGTGGAGCAAAAAAATGAGGATCAAAGAAATAGATGAAAATGGAAACTTCAAACCTATACAGATGTGAACTGCACTATGGGATAGTCGATGTGAAAGGTCTCATTATTTATATTTTGAATAATTTTTTGTTAAACCACTAATGAAGCTATTGGGATACTCATATGATCACAACTTATCCCCTAAGGTACAAAGATTCCTAAGACCAAAGGAAAATGACCCAAAAAGAAAAGTAAATCATAATTGGGGAGACTGGTATGCTTTCTCTAATTGCACAATAATAAGAGTCTATGGGTTTGAGGGGATTCCACACTTACTACCCCGAGTAGTTCCCAATAGAGTTGCTTATCTGGAGATTGTATGAAAATTGGCTAAATATGATACTAAACACCTCAAGGGACATAATAAGCAATCCCTCATGCCCAACACTCTTTGTTTTGGAGATTTTACAGTAGTTGCAAATGAAGGGTATGAAGAAATTGATGCTAAGATGGCACATTACAACCTTCCCCTTGGGTACGAGAGAAAAATTTGATGCAAAGGGGTTTATTCATCAAGCAAGATTAACTCAAGGGTTGTCAGGGTATGAACATTGATTTGCGCTTGATGATGTGATCAGGAATTTAGATGAAGCTTCCACTAGTGATAGAATTGCCTCATACAATAAAGTTATGTTGGTGGAGGAGTGGAAGAGAAAGAATGTCCCATCATGTTCAGAAGCATTTGGTGTTATACAAGACCCCTTGGCTAGGATTGAGAAAATTATTGCTCATATGAATGAAATAATGAAAGATGTGCCTCCATATGTTTTTGATACATCTCATGCGAATTATATAGGAGCACAGGCTGAATATGTTGAGCCTCTAGATCACATACCCTCACAACCCACTCCTAATGTATGTTTTTCTGACAACAGTGAAGAAGAGGAAAGTAACAAAGAAAGTGATGAGAGTAGTAGTGAAGAGGAGCAACTAATGGAACAAATAAAAGCCCCTTGTGATTACACAATATGAGCCCCCTCAAGAACAAAATGTTGTAAAATTTCAAACATCAAATGAGTTATCTAATGACATTAGAGTCAAGGCTAGTCAGGAATTCATTTCTGATGATGACTTTGTTAAATCTTTTGAATTCAAATCATTTGTCTATGAATATAAGGGGAGGAAAATAAGATAAAAAGAGCAAGACATTACTCTTGAAAAGGAAATTGTTGCTTTAGAGGAATTGAAAAGGGAAGTTGAAAAGGAGATGCAATCTATCACCCCTGAAAGAGGTAGAGAATTACTTCAAGAGGTTGGGGTATTACTTCTACCAGGATGGGACATAGCTCTGCAATTATGTTCGATAATTTCAAAAAAAAGGGGATACAATAATGAACCTAACATACGAGGATAGTGACAAGATATATTCAGGGTTTGGGTATAATCCAAATGAGGCTACCTTGCTTATTTGGTCACTATACCCTCATGAGAAGAGACCAACAGTGATTGAAAATCCAAATCAAGTGTTTGGACACCTTTTGGTCCAAAGAGTTGGGGACAGTAATCCCTTGGAAACTGCATAACTGAATGTCAATGTGGTAAAATTCACTAGAGCACAAATTGAAAAGTTGGTCAAAGAAAATGACAAATTGAAAAGGGAGTTATCACATTGAAGCAAGTTGATGATTATTCGAGTGTGTTCAAGCAAGTACAATCAATAATAGAGGAAAATGTTCGATTGCAAAGAAGAATGATTGATAAAAAGAAGGAACTTCTGGATAAACAGATTATGAAAGAATAAATATTGCAGAGATATAACATCTTGGTGGAGTCCCACAACCAATATCATCGTAGACTCAAAGAGGACCTTGGTTGCTTCATTTTTATTCCTACACCCCATGATGATACAGGGAATCTTTGAGAAAGGGATGATTGAAAAGCAGAGTTTACACAGTTTCTAACAACTGCATTGCAAGAGGTCAATAATGAGTATATGGTCCTGCAAAATACTCACAAAAAAATTGAGAAATTCCTGCACATGGAGTATGATATGAAAGAAGTAATATCCAGTGTTGAAACTCATGCAGAACAAGAATACATTCATCACCTCTCGGCATTAAATCTATTTATCAATCGGGCAGTGGACATTCCAGGCACAACTAAGCAACAATTAGAACCAATCAGTGGTAATGATGTGGACCCTACTATACTGTAAAAGCTTTGAACAAGTCTTAGATGACCATGGGATTTACTCAAAGATTAATGGATTGGTACACATGTCTATAGTTGTGTTAATTTCTTAAATTATGTTTAGTTTTAAAATCATGTTTTGTTATCAAAGGACGTGTCTTTTGGTCTGAAGCTTGTTGCCTCTCGTATATATAAGAGAGACCAAGACCAAAAGAAGGATATAGGAGAAGATGGTAGTAGAATAGGGAATAGATAGATAGCAAAGGAGTTCCATAATGTTTACATTTTGAAATACTATGTTGCAAGCATAATTTTGAGGAAATCAATGAAAGATCTCTGATTCAGGGGCTTCATATTGGTATCAATTATTTGTTGAAAAATATACAATTATTTGGTTGTCTCCAACTTAATATTTCCTTATTATTTAATTTGGTGTATCAAGGATATATTCAATTTATCAAGGCACAATTGTTGTTCTTGTGTGGTGTAATTAATTGGTTTCTTTAAAAGAATTAAAACCCTTCTATTCAATAACAATAATCTGGAAATGTTATTTGGATCAGTAAGAAGAGCCATATAATTAGGATTGCCATTTTGTCTCCAATTTGGTACCATCTGTTGTTCCTGTGTGATTTATTCAATTGGTTCTTTCAAGGAAGGATTAAAATCCTTTTGATAAATTGTAAGTAACCTGGTTGTGTCAGTTGGATCCATTAGTAGAGTTTGTCAATCACTTTCTTACACATTTATACAAGATATAAACCAAAATAAGTGTGCCAAACAGTTTGAGTTGCATCCAATACAAGTCATTCATCCTAGATCTTTATTTGAATCCATTTACCCAACAAGGAATTGGTCTTACCCATTACATCACCTAATTTCATCAAATCCTTTTTCAAAACCTTACATCTGTTAACTGAACATATTAATAAACTTCACCTTGATATTGCTTATACAATTTATACCAAATTAGTCTTGCATCTCTCCACTCCCAATTGCCATTGTGGATATATTGCTCAAGTAGGAAACACATAGTTTAAGTCTGCTTCATGTGCATAGGTACACCCACCTAGGTCTAGAAGAGCCTGAAGAGATGAAGGTTCAAATACACCAATTGGTCTTGTTCGTTAGCCTAAAAATTACCAAGAGCTTGGCAACCTCTTGAGGTTTTCCAACCAACGTTTTTGAGATGTAACACATCGAGCCAACTTTCTTCCCTTAGGAAGATGAAAAAGATCCCAAGTATTATTCTTCATCAAAGAAGAATACTCGTCCTCCATATCCCCATCCCACTTAGGGTGACCTATCGCCTCTAAAAACCTCTGAGGATCATTCGAAATGGCATGACTCAAAAGACTAGCACCTGATGTCTATGCACGTGTACAACGAGAATTTGAAGGATCACCTGCCAAAGATCCAACTGCCTCTACTATAAAGTGGGCCCACTTGGGAAAATTTTGTGTATCTGGTGGTGGTGGGGATGGTGGATCATCATCTACATCATCCTCAAGAGATGAAGAGGGAGGAGTAGTTAGTGAGGGAGAAGCTGGTGATGAAGAATCCATCAGAGGAAAGCACTCATCAATCTAGACATCTCGCCGAAACAAGATCTCTGTAGAATCAGGATCAAACAACCTATATGCATTAACATCCTCACAGTAGCCAACAAATATGAGTGGTCAACTTTTCCTCTCCATGGCTTTCCGCTAAGCATCAAGAATAAATGCCCAAGCCTCACTACCAAAAACTCAAAATGTAGAAACATCGGTCTTGACATGGGTCCAAGCCTCCTTAGGAGTCATATGTCATAATACCTTATGAGGCATTCAATTCTAAATATAATTGGCACAATTGGATACCTCAACCCAAAATGAAGAATCCATAGACCATGACTGTATCATACAATTGGTCATCTACTGTAAAGTCTCATTCTTTCTCTCAACAACACCATTCTGCTGAGGGGTGTAAGGTATTGTAAACTAATGTTGCAAATCATGCTTAGTGCAAAAGTCCCTGAAAGCCTGATTAAAAAACTCCCCCCATTATCTATGTGTATCCTCCTGATAGAAAGACCAGACTGCTTCTCCACAAATGTCTTAAAGATCTTGAATGAATCAAAGACATCATACTTGTACTTAAGAAAGTACACCCATGTACGTCTGGAGAAGTCATCAATAAATGTGAGCACATATTTGGCCACTAAAAATGAAGGAGTCAGAAATGACATGAGGTCACTATGTACCAACTCTAAGGGTGCCTTAACACATGTGGCTCTACCCATAGGAAAAGAATCTCGGTGATGTTTTCCAAGAACACATCCTCAACAAACACCATCAGTATAAGAAATCTCAGGGAGCCCTAACACTAATTCCTATGTACTCATCTGCTAGAGATATTTGTAATTGACATGACCAAAACGTTCATGCCACAACATGCTCTCAATGTTTGCATGTGCTATGAAGGATGGACCTAAACTAGCTAAACTCTTAAAACCATCAAATCGGTATAAATGAGAAGTATCAACACTCCCAATAGCCACAATAATGTTAGGATCATGAAGCTCTTGAATAACTACATCATGTGGGGTAAACTCAACTGTCTTACCAGTGCCAGATTGAAAAATTTGATACACTGAAAGAAGGATGGTTGAGATATCAGGAACTACAAGTACCCCCTGAAGAAAACCACCCTCAAGTGTGATAGTGCCTGAGCCCAAAACTGAAAGCTATGTAGAATCCCCAACTGCAATCTGAGTAGTGCTACAATCAGAAAGGGATGAGACCAAATCTCGAGAAGGTATCATGTGATGTGTTGCGCCAGAATCAAGTATCCATGGAGCTGCAGAAGGTAAGGCCCTTGCAGAAAGAGCATGACCTTTACCTATAGGCGAGGAAGAAGATTTAAGAGTGGAGATGTTATGTTGTTGCATGGATTCCTCCAAAGCCTCTAATCTCTTCCAACATCTGGTGACTGGATGTCCCTCCTTACCACAAAAACTATAAGGTTCACCTGATTTCTTCTTCGTCTTGGAGGAAGGCTCACTAGACTTAGAAGATTTATCACGCCGAGGAGTGGTTTGAGGTTTCTTTTATGACTTCTGAGATGATTTAGAGGAACAATCACTATCTGATGAAGAATTTATCTTGGTATTTTGTTTCTTCTTATCTTTCTCCTTGGATGTTTGTGCTACCAATGCCTGGCTTTTGGAACCAGAAAGAGATTCAAATTGAACCAACTTTGCTTGTTCACGAGTCAAATGATCACAAAAAACCTCAAAAGTAGGCATGGTAAATGCATCACCCAATGCATCCATAGTAGAATAGAAAGTAGAAGAGAAGACCTGGAATGACCCTTGAAGATTAGATAGAATTAGGAAAATACATTCTTTGTCAGTTTTATTCTTCCCACAACCCTGCAAAAGAGATTTGAGTGACTTAAACCTTTGTAAGAAGTCCTCAATGGAGGGGTAAGAATTAGGTACAAGTGATGTTAATTCTGCCTCAATCTAGAGAGCTCTATACTCATTGATGGTGCAAAAAAGATCACTAAATCTCATCCACATAACCCTAGGAGTGTTGCAAGACTCCAAATGAAATAAGAGACTGTCTAAAACATGCAATGAAATCAAACACATAGCCTCATTTGTCTTATTCCTATGCTGAAATATCTCAAATTGACGAGTCAATGTTGGTTGTACTTCATCCAAAGTGGACCATAAACCCTTAGACATGAGCATTCTGGTCATATGAGCTTTCCAAGTATGATAGTTGTGTGGCGTAAGACATTCAAATGAAGAGCTCTCCACCATGATAGTTGTGGTTTTCAAAACAATGTGTGGTATAGGATTTCTAATCTTATATGTATTTCGATACTAAAAGCAAGAAATATACCCCCCACAACAGGAAAAACCAAACCCAAATACAATTTTGAGAGAAGAAAAGATTTAAAAAGAAAAAATAACATTAGAGAGATCCCTGTGCACCTTTTGAACTTTCTATAAAAATGGACTGCATGGATGTATTGAGGACTGAAAGAGCTTTCCAACGCCTATTCGTTTGCAAAAAATGGAGTCCATTTTCCCAAGTTATGGCCCCAAAAGTGCAGAATAGAAGAGTTGTCTTCAACTGACTGTAGAATATTTCTGGTAAAAAAATTTAAAAAAAAGAAACCTTTAGATTTGAAACAGGCTTGGAAGCGACTTTCCAACGATATAAAGTTTTCGAAAAATGGAGTTCGTATGCCCAAGATATACCCGATTTTGTGAAAGTTACACAATTAGCCTTTTAAAACCAAACATAGGGCTTAAAATTTCGGCCCCTGGACATATAGGCGCCCAGTTTTTGGATTTGGGGACTGAAGCTTGGAATATTTTTCTCTCATATCATAAAAAGTGCAGCAAGTTTTTTTATTTAAAAATTCTTTCAAAAAAGCAAAGGCATGAAAATGTCTTTTTAAACCTGTACAATTTTTTAAACCCAACGTGAAAATTTCTTTGACCCAGAAATTTAATAGCATTGTAGTACGATGTATAGATTCGTATGTGGTACAAATTTGTACTATTGTATAGATTTTTAACCTCGTAAACCGTGCCTCCAAAAAATTCACCTCCAAATTTTTTTCTCAGATTTTCGTGAAACAACAGTCGATCTTTAGGTTTTTGGCCACTCCAGATGCAATGGCATTGTCCATTTTTGCTGAAAATGCCTAGATTTTTTGCCCACCTCCAGATGTGGCAAAAAAGTTGTTGTATCTTCTAACCCTCGCAAATCTAATGCCATGAATCCAAATTTGACGAAACAAAGGCCAATCTTGTTTGATTCAAGCATTCCAGATGCAATGGTGAGGCCCAATTTGACTCAAGATGCACAAAAATGTTGCTTTCAAGACAAGATCCCTCAAAAAATGAATAGGAAGCGACAGATCTGAAGCTCTGATACCATGTTGAAGTTGAGAAATACAACCTCATAGAACCCAGTGAACACCTGCAAGCAAATAACCTGTCACATAGAAGATATTATGAAACACAAACAATGGTGCTCTACTTTCCATGAAGCAAAAAATGCATAAACAAGAATAGAATTAATTACAATAAGATCAATCCTTATGAAAGGAGATCAAAACCCTAAAGGTGAGTAATTAATAATTAATAATTAATTAATTATTAATGGGCCTAAGTTTATCTTAAGTGAAAAATACATTAAAGGTGAGTTAATTAATTAATCAACATGATTAAATTAATTAAGTAATTCACCTATTACTCACACATATTTCTCATTCAAAAACTCATGAATTGATATAATAGCAAAGAATAATTGAAGTAGATTATTTTGCAGCCACATAGGTTGATGAAAAGCCATTACAAAACTGAAATAAATCTACTATTTAATAGCAAAGATCAAATATAGAATGGTCTCATACAAGCTATCCTCTTTCACCCGATTCTAGCTCCTTCAACCTACAATCTTCATTAGAAATCACTGCTACAATCAAACCACAAAATCACCAATCTTCTTGTTGTTATAGAACACCTTATAACCTACAACAAAAATGTCTTCTTGGTCTCTTTTAACCTTCTTTCAACTGAAGCTCTCAAGCTCCCTTCACTCAAACTTCACTAGCTCACTATCTCCCAATATGTGGAGCTCACTAACTCCCTAAAACATTGGCTTTTATGCAAATAGAAATCTGCAACAATGGAGCCTTCATATCCTCTCTTCAATCTAGTAGCATCTCCCCATCTCACCTACAAAAACTCCCAAAATCCCTCTTGCCAAAAGATAAGGCCTGAATATATAGAAATCTAAATGAGAAAAACCACTACGGTTTTCCAAAACCACAAGAAAAATACCTCCTTGGAAAACCCACGCCCCATTTGGAGAAATGATCATAAAATAATAAAATTAATCAATGCTCACATGGCCTTCACATGGGCACCTAAACCATGGCCAATCGAATTTGGTCAATTCTAGCATCTTCATTGATCTCCAATGGCCTTGACAACTCCGAATACGGACATGCAATAACATGCAAAGCTTGTGACACAAACATGCAATGACATGCAAGGTAGGCAATTGAACATGCAAGCACATGCACCCCAACTGGACCCCACCTTGAAATGGGACACTCAAGAAGAATATTTTCTAATTTATGCCTTAGAAACATTTATCGTTGCATAATTTCCACCAAAATTACAATATGTTATGCCCAAAATTTAAATTTTTTGCTTCATTAAGGCATTTTGTAAAAAATGGTCAAAGTCTTGTAAAAATTGTTGTCAAAGTTTTTTTTTTTTTTTAAAAAGAGAAATTTTCTATTTTTCTAAAAATAGATGTGATTTAGGGTTTCCTAGGTTTGTTGTCAAACGAATGCTGGAAAATATTTTAAAAAATAGAAAATTCTATTTTTAGAAAATGTTTAAAAATAAAATCTTTGAATGGAGGGCTCAAACTAATTTTGATAGGTTGAAAATATGTCCCGATTAGGCTGGTCTAGTCAGAATTGTCAAAAGGTTAGTTTTTCTCTAGTGGGTCTTTTTTTTTTTTGAAAGTTAAATCAAGACCTCTGAGGTCATCAATAGAGGAAGGTCAACTACCAGGTGTCAGATTCAAAGTATCAAATGTTTCATAGCTCAATCAATGATGAAAGATGCACGAAAAATAATGTACAGAGGAGGGGAATCTAAAAATAGTGAAATTTGCAAAAAAAATTCTAACTTTGGAGAAGTTGGGCACCTCATTTCAATTAAGGTGCCTAGGCTTCAATGCCTTAGAATATTTTTCATTTTTCATCAAATGATGCATGCAAAATAGTGAAGTAGTACAGCGAAGTAGTTGGCGAACATGAAGCCAAAACACGAAGAGCAAATCGAAAATTAAAAATCTTGAAAATAAAACTATCTCTGGAAAACACAAGCACCTTTATTCAAGGAGGGCGCTTGGGATCTCATGCCTTGGAATATTTTTCGTGTTTCTCAAAAAATGTGCAAATCTTACTCGTCAGCCTGGTTCAATCATGCAGAAAGTAGTTAAAAGTAGTTTTCAAGGCAATAAAAGACAAGGGATCATGTCAGTTGTGTTCAATCCCTTCAATGAATCCATTATCTAGCACAAAAGATTTGTCGGACAACGGGAAATGTAGATCGAACGAAGGCGAAAACACGAAAAAATGAAGAAAGTCACATAAAACTTGAAAATCATCAAATTTTGACTAACACTGGGATGCTTGAGGGCCTTAATTCAAGGAGGGTGCTTAGCTTTCAGTGCCTTAGAATATTTTTCACATTTTTTCAAAAACATCCAAAACTTCTTCGTCAGCTTGATTTTGGCCTTCATAGAATTAGTTAGATGCAACAACGAAGGCTGGCATTCAACTTTTGCAGAATCAGTTAGATGCAGCAGCAGAGGCTAGCATAAGGTACCATTCAACTTAGATATGATTAGGCTTTCTAGAATGATTAACTTTCAGTCTCTGCCACTCACCAACTGGTGAAAAATGACGTCTGAATAGGGGTCACCAGCTACACGCAAAACAAAGAAAAGTAAAAGTTGAAAATCTCAAAAAAATGGCTAAGGCAAGGGAACTTGGGTGCCTCATTTCAAGGAGGGCGCCCAAGTGTTCAACACTTAGAATATTTTTGATCCCAACACATTTTCTTCCATTTTAGCTTTTGTTAGCAGGTTCAAGGGCGTACAATCACGATCAGATGATGTCAGATGCCAGTATGAAGTTGGGGATCACTTCAACAGTGGTCAAACATGAAACTGCCATAGTCAAATAGAGTTTATCAATTGGCAGCATCAGATTCTTAGCCCATTAAAGATAGAGGCAAGCTTTGTCAGACATAAAGTAAGTGAAAATTTGAAAATATCAAAAAATTTCTAAGTGCTAGCATTGTTGGGCACCCCTTTTCAAGGAGGGCGCCTAGACTTCCAACACTTAATTTTTTTTTGAATTCAACGCGCCTACTTCCAGTTTAGCCTCTGTCACTGACAACAATTGCAACAAAAGTTAAAAATGGAGAAAAATGGATAACACTTTTGAGGTTTTACATGTTTGATGATGTCATCGAATGCGTATGTTTTTGCATGCATGCTTTTTGTAGCTATAAAAAATGAATTCACCATTGATGCAAATGAAGTCAAAATTTTGCATACATAGTTTCTATCTTCGTGGATATACTCCAAAATAATAGGGTTTTGTGTGCAAAGTGCTTTTTCATCTCCAAACTCTACTCAAGAAAGCTTTGAGCATTCATTCTTCATAATTTGCAAGATAACTTTTAGAGGAAGAAACATAAAATTTTATTATCATCAAGATTTGGAGGCTCAAACGAGGTTCTTTTTTAGTGTTCTTCATGCATTCGAGATTAGGAAGCCCTTAAGCACACTTTTGCAAGGTCCAATTTTATAGGGCATCACGTTTGAAAAATAAGTGGTCAAAATTTTATAGTTTCATCGATCTAGGTCTACTTGTTTTTCACTCCTCTTGAAGATTGGAAAATTTTAAAAATTTGCATGTCAGCTCCCATTTTTAAGGAAATCACACATGTTCGAGAAATTCTCAACATTTTCAAAATCTGATGATCTGGGTCTCTTCAGAACGAGATTGTTTACAAAACCTAGACCTTAGTTTTTTGGCCCTATTTTTTAGGAAATTGGTTATTTTTAGCAGGTTGTCCAAACATAAGTGTGTTCATAGTCAAACTTCATGGTTTTCATCATACAATACTCTTCCATTGAAAAAATCAAGAGAAGTGTTAGAAGCATAGAACCACAAAGGAAAACAGGATAAAAGCAAGAGGATATATTTAGAAAAGATCATCACTCTAGTTGCAGAGCCGCCAAGTTATCAACCACCAAGTTATCAATGAGTCAACCACCAGTTGGAGCATGCAATGTTTCCTAAGAATGGAATTAAAAGCATTAGTTAACTCAACGCCTTTTTTTGAGTTTAACTTGTTGTTCTCATTCATGTATATCTATTCTTTGGAAATATCAATGTATAGTTGGAGCTTTTTTAGTTAACTGATTGTAGTCTAGTTGTAAGTTGTTAGTTATCTTTTGTTTAGTTTTAGAAATAAAAGCTTGCATGTTGGCAAGACTAGTTGTTAAAAACAAGGAGATTTAGGGTTCCCTACTCCTTGTTTGTGTATAAATAAGGGCATTCTTGGCCATTTCTTTTTAATCATTGTTGTGATAACAAATTGTTGAGCCTATTTTGCCTACAACTTTGTTATTCAGTGTCTGTTCACTTTTGTTTCGAGTGTAATTTGGTTTGATCGCATATTGTAAGCCTACTTTGCTATAATCTGTTGTCCCAAAAGTGTATTTGTTGTTATAAAATTGAGGAAGGAAATCTCATGCCTATCTTGCTCTGATCTACTGTCTCAATCTATTTCAGTACTTTGTCTTATGTTTTGCTTTCATAATCTTTATTTCAACTTACATCTAATAAGTACAATGAGTCTTTAGGTGTGTTCTGGAAGCAAGTTTATTTAAGCTTTTGTGTCAAATCAATCATTCCTTGTTTACTTCTAACTCTCAGGCTATGAATTTACTTGAGTTATTAGAAGTGTTATTAGAATAGGATTAGTTGTAGTTTGAAGTTACGAAACCAGAGAAAACCTCAGTTGCAACGCAAAGAGTTTTATAACCTTGTGCTCTCAGCTGAGAATAAGAATATTGGCAATAGTTTAGTATTTCTTTTTAAGCATAATCAACAAAGAGGGAGCTTCCCCTCCTAATTTGAAGAGTAGCCTAACTATGCATAGTTGTCCATTCCTAATTCACATTCTAGAGGTGCAAATTGAAATGCCAACAAATTATAATTTTCTATAAGGGAAATTACAAAGTTACAAATTAACATATTTATTCTCCTAACCCATAAGCCCTTATTGAAAACAATAAAAATAAAATAGCACTATTTTTGGTGATGCAAGATTCTAGTGCCCCTAGATGCTCCTGCATCAATTTGGAACCATTGTTTATTGACGTTTGGCATTCATTTTTAGAGCACCTTAGTTGTGCTAATGATATTAGTGTCAACATTAGTCTCACTTGTATCAAATTTTTACATCTCTATTTGACATGTTTTTTATTTTTATATCTCTAGAAGAATGAATGAGCTATGCTAAACAATTTAAAATATTTTGGAAAATGAGATGGGATGACAGTTTTGTTCTAGTTCATCATTTTATGATTTTTTTTATTTACAAAATTTATGGTTTCCTCTTGCATCCTTCATTTTGCATTTACCAAATTTAATAGAGTCTATGCACATTATTTTCAACCTTAGCATCACCCTCTAAGCAACTTAGGGATTTTTAAATGGCCAAAGTCATGTCTTCTACAATTGAAGTTACATTTGGAAGTGAGGATGGCACCAAAGCATGCTTGGAAGTTCATCTTAAAGGTCTACGATGAGGTTTATCCTCTAAAAATGACATTGTTTTGCATGTTTATGCAATATAATAAATATGTAACTGGTATAGTAATTTAATACTTAGAGCTCATTACAGGGGTTGCATCCCCTCTAAAGAGCACTTAATCTCTTGGATGATAATTCATGTAAGCTCCATAACATTAAGTTATTCGAGATTATAAATTCTCCAAGGATTTATTCTTATCTACTTTCCATGAACCTAGTAGATTAATATGTTGCTTAAGTGTGCTAGATGTTAGTTCAGAGGAACACCTTACCAATTCTCTCTCATTTGGATCGATGCCCTTGTTTTTGAGATGGATGATGATGGATTTGATCTCTCTCCCCCTATGATTATCTATGTTTTCTTAAAACTTGATAAATTACCAACCCATAACTCGAGAGTGTTATGTGAAATTTTACATAACACACTCATGTTTTCTTCAAAAGTTCTGATTTGGTCACTTTTTGGTCCCTTAATTTTGTGCACTTGCCCTCTCACTATATTTTGGATAACATCATTGTTGTTTGGGAAGGCATGAAATGGGCTAGGGCCTCTAGATAGTGAATTATTAAAGCTTGATTTTGAGAAATCTTATGACCACATTGAGTGGTCATAAATCCTTGCCATACTCAAAGCTCTAGGTTTTGTTGATTTTTTTTCTAGGTTATCTAAACTTTGTTTGTTGATTCCTTACTTGCTTAACCATCCAATGATAGAGGTTTTGAGAGCTTTGGTATTTTTTGCTCCATTAGATAGGGTTGTCCTTTGACTCCTTTATATGTTCTTTGTATCAAAGCTTTTGGTTACCTACTCACACAAAAAGCCTCACTTGGCCTAGTAAAAGGTATTTCCCTTTCGTCCTCCACTCAAGAGCTTATTAATGAACACTTTATAGATGATTCTTTTTATATTGGCCAAATAACAAGGTTCCATGTCTTGTCTCAATTTTTTTTGTTTTGCTTTCCACTCCAACCTTTAATGGCATAAGACACAATGTTGTAAGCAAAGTCCTTTTCCTTTGCCTTCTTGGCTGAAATATTTTTAGTTAAAATTGATCAATAAAGGGGAGATGTTCAAGTTTGTTGGCATTTTCTTTGCTTTAAATTCTCTCCTACCACCCTTTGGTAGTTCAAGTGGGAAACATGCATAGTAAAGAGAATTTGAGGGGGCTTAAGAGTGCTACACTCTCTTAAAAACAAGTGCAAATATGTTGATTCGTGGGATTGGAAAACCACCACAGTCATCTTTGGACTATTAGTAGTGCTTGTGGTGCTCCATGGTTGTCAAGTTTAAGTTAGTGATACATTGGGTCTAAATTAGAGATAAACAAAGAGAGTTTAGAAGCACTTAATCATGATCAACTTTAAGATTAAAGCATTGGCCCCATATGAAATACTACTAACAGTTCAAGCATGTTATTTTTTGATAGAAGCAAGATCTATGATATGTCTCTTAGATTGTATAAATAAAATAGCGAACATGTACAACGATAAGTGGTCAAGGATGTTATTGAGCAAAGAATAGAATAAAAGAAACAAGACATGGATGAAATAAAACAAACTATAGAATTGGATGAATATGTAGGGTACCAACTTATAGGAATGCCTAGTCACCAATTAAGAGATTGAAAATCATGTGAGGGAAAAGTTTAAACTAAGCATGTGGTCAAAACAATTTGGTAGGAAAAATCAATGCATAGGTGCAAAAACCAAATGGAGAATGAAGATGGTCATAGCTCAATTGTTTATTGAAGCACACAAAATTACAGGCAAGACAAGTAGGTGGAAGATCCCAAAAGAGAGGTGAGAAGAGAGAATATGTGTTTTTGCATATTAAACATAATAGAAACAACACAACTTACATCATGGAATGCTCTTGCATATATAATAACATTCAAGCTAACTACTTAAGTACCTTTTCAGAGATGTCTATATCTACCATATTCAAAAAAGAAAATATCGAATAAACAAAAAAACTTCTAATAAAAACCTATAACAATTAAATAAATCTTTAGAAACAAAAAATTGACAAAACTTCAAACTAAGCCTTTGTAAAAAGTTTTAATAAAATTTTACTTCTTTAATTATATTTTTTATTGTTAAAATATCATAAATTATTTTGATATGATACACATTATTAAAATATCTCTAATGCTCTAGTAGTCTCTTGAATCACACCCTTTATACCTTAGTATCTATTGCACTCACCCATCAGTCGATCCACATTAAAAACAAACTACAGTGCATTGTGTTGGCTTATGTAGATCCGTAGAGATGAGTTGGACCAGACGTTAACTACTGAAAGAGGACACAGAAGATCGTGTGTATTTTCAAGCTTGCAGGTTGACGTGGCACTTTCGCGTGCCAGATCACTTGGAAGTTAGGGCCTCATCGTAGGGCCCCCCTTCCCCCTTGTAATTAAAAAAAAGGGGTTTGCTTGGAGTAAGTGATTTGGCATATTGAAAAGACGGAGGTAGAGGATGCAATAGAAATGGTTTGCATGTGAGCGAATGTGGTCCTTTGCTTGACTGTATTCCAGTTATCACGTGGAATAAATGCCATCCATGGGATTACGACGTACCTCTTTTCTCGGAGCATGTTCTGCTCACAGCTAAGACTAGGTATCAGGGGTAGCCATAGCCCAAGGTTTGGTGAGTTGTGTCAGTGTTGTTGCTGTTATCATAGGCAAAATATTGATGCGAATCCAGGTACACCCTTCTTTGCGAGGGACAAAGTTTAACGAATCTATTATCTATATGCTGGCCTTTTTATAGGCTAGAGTTTACAGACATGGCTAGTCTACAACTAAAGCTGCAGTGCCAAGTTCAATTATGGCAAAGGGCTGCGAGCTGATAATGTGGGAGGGAGGAGCATTTTGCCCGGCTGGGAAAAAGGAATGCAGAGCAGTATGAACGGGACGGATTAACAAGTCTAACGTTGCTGTAGCATATAGTAAATTTGTGAGGAGCAATAAGTCTTTTTCGGTTTGGTGATGTGAAGTAGTTATTCGTTTGGAATGGAATAAGTGAGTGGCAAAGGAAAATCCTTGTAGATGCATTCTATTCCAATGGCCCGAGCTTCTGCTTATTGTGTGGAATTTAACTCATTTGGAACTCAAATGGGTGGGTTAAATAAATACTAAAAGAGGCCTGGGGGGTCTGCTACAATGAGGCGGCATGGATTTGAGCTGCCTTATCATCCTCTCCAGGCAAGGCCGTCTTATTCTATACTATTTAATAATTTTAATTGGTAAATTCTTCTTGCAGGGTGTTTCAAGTTTGCCCATTATTCGCACTTGGCCTTGTGGGTTGGAATATGCCACATCCAGAATTGGCCTGGTGGGTTGGGTATGCCACCCCCATTATTGAATGTGGCCTTGTGGGTAGGGTTATGCCACGCCCAGAATTGGCCTGGTGGGTTGGGGTATGCCACACCCATAATTGTCTATGATATCAACATTTTGTATATTTTAACATGTAACATGACTCTTGGGGACTGAACACATTCCCGACAATGAAAGCCCCTGTAATATACCACTTGGGCTTACGCCATTTGACATTCCATTCTTCACTATTTATGGTTACAATAAAAAAAATTAATTGAATGTAGTAAGTTTAATATATGTGTTTTTGTGCAGGTGGTAGCGATTGCAGTGTTCGTGGCACTGGCATTTGCTTTCTATGTGTTTTTTGTGCCCTTTGTGGGGAAGAAGATTGTTGAATACATCATTGTTGGTATCTTTTCTTTTCTGGTATGCAAACATCCACTTGCGAATTACATGTTGCTATTTTCTTTTTGAAGGAAGCAATGCATTCTGATTCTTCATAATAACTGTAAACTGGGTTGTCGTAAAGTAAATTTCTAATTAGCTACTGAGATATGGATTTTTTTTTCCTAAAGGGGTAAACGATTTTGACCCGGAGCTACGAACTGTTGAGGTCACAAACAGGGGACCTCATCCCTAATATAACCACTCAACAATACCACCCCAATGGAGTTTGAACCTTGATGGCAAGAACAATAACACCACTTTTAAACCATCAAACCATGCCAATACGGGCAGCTACTGAGATATGGATTTAGATTACATATGTGCTTCATATTTTCTGTTAGTAGTAGATGCTTTGCATTGACTCCTCCAAATAATGGTCCTACTTGAAACTATTCTTTCTGTGTGATCTAAAAAGGAAGGCTTTTCTTTAGCTTGATTGATTATCCCTATCTTCCTCTTACAGGGTTTCTTTAAGCTTATTACTATGTATGGTAACCTATTGTACTTTCAAGTGCCCTTGATCGGCCTTGCTCATTACTGGATATTAATATAATTTCATTTCAAGACAGGCGGAGATTTGATGAATAATCTCTTACCATGGTAAGCACTATAAAAAGCTTGAAAGATTTTGAGGAATCTCCATTTGGCTTTTAGGTCCCATAGCAGCAAATGCATGGGGTGCATTTGAATTCCGTTTTAAGAAGTAATGCATATACTATAGTGTACAGAGTGTTAGATTCCATCGAGACCTGCACAAAATACCACCAATTAATTATGCAAGCAAATTTTAATTTTGGTTTCTCAATCACCATTCTTCTCTTCCAGTTGGGCTTGACAACATATTTGCACATTGTCCATCGCCATGGTCTGCATCAGAGATGAGAAAAATCCTCGACTGTTCCTTTTCTAGTGTAGAATATACTCAGTTTTGACGAGGCCTCCAATGAAATGTAAGTAAATGTGCCACAACTAAATCAGAGATACAAGTTATCTCACCAGTGTAACAGATTTGATAACCATTTCATTGTTTTTCTTTCAATCTGGTCTATCAGCAAGATAAAATGCAGGGTTTAAACAACCCTATTCACATTTTATAATACTTCAATTGCATTTTGATTTATATCTTATATTTTCTTGTATGCGATAGTTCCCCATGTCTTTTTTAACATAATCTATTTTTACCTATAATGCTTTGTTCTGTTCCCAGAAGTCTTTCATCATCCAAGAAATGGTTTAAGATATAAAAAGCACAATAGGGATTGGAATCAAAGCAAGCAAGTGCCCCATACAAGTGATGAAGGCTTCTTCCATTGATCGCTGGTTGTGGGGAGGAGTTATAGTTGTCACGAAATACTTGTCAAGAATTGCACCTAAGAATGCATGGCAACAATCTTTGAATGTGCAACTTAATTGACTGGTTTTATAAGGAAATTAGAGTTGGAAGAGTATTATTGTTTGAAAAACTTTCTCTGTTGAAACTGATCTACGAATTTATCTTAGTAAATTCTCCCTGCTTGTGGGGAGGAGTTATAGTTGTCACGAAATACTTGTCAAGAATTGCACCTAAGAATGCATGGCAACAATCTTTGAATGTGCAACTTAATTGACTGGTTTTATAAGGAAATTAGAGTTGGAAGAGTATTATTGTTTGAAAAACTTTCTCTGTTGAAACTGATCTACGAATTTATCTTAGTAAATTCTCCCTGCTTTGGGAGGAATTTAATCTGCATGGGGGTTTAGTACATTTTCATTTAACAGAAGATTCAGGTCATGGGCTTTTACTATGGCTGCCAGTTGGACTGACAGTCATCATGACTTATGCTATCGGTGGGAAGACTAAGAGAAGCTGACAAAGTAGAAAAAGGAGACTAGAAGTTAATAGAGTCTATAATGACACTTAGAATCAATCCATGCTTGTGATTTGCATGAGAGTTTTGACACCATGGCTTGTAGCCTGTAGGGCATAAATAGGAGATCAAATGGTTGAATACTGCTCTCAAAATCTTGGTATTGAGTTCAACTCAGGAAAAACTGTGAATTTCTTTGCTTTCTCAGCTGATGGATGTTTAAACTGTATGTTTATGATGGCACATTAATAACCTCAAGAGGAGCTAAATTCCTTCAGCTCACATACCTGCTGCTGGATGATGATCAATCCATGCTTGTGATTTGCATGAGAGTTTTGACGCCATGGCTTGTAGCCTGTAGGGCATAAATAGGAGGTCAAATGGTTGAATACTGCTCTCAAAATCTTGGTATTGAGTTCAACTCAGGAAAAACTGTGACTTTCTTTGCTTTCTCAGCTGATGGATGTGTAAACTGTATGTTTATGATGGCACATTAATAACCTCAAGAGGAGCTAAATTCCTTCAGCTCACGGACCTGCTCCTGGATGATGATCAAAGTTCTCTGCCTTTAGCTATTCTTGTTAGAGATTTATTTGGAAGTTTTATATGCTTTTTTGGGTTAAGATTTATCAATGGCTGTGGCCATTCTTCTGTGATTGGAACCTTCTTTTTCAGAATTTTGTGTTGTTGATCTTTAAAATCAATGCAATTATTATAGCTTTCAACATAACATCCCAGGTACAGAAAACTAATAGGAATATTCTGATTGTGAAATGTGCTGGCTGGGGATTTTATAGTCATCAACCACAGCATAATCATTGTAAAATTGTTTTGGGACCAGTTCATGTAGGAGCCACTATAAAATCATTTGTAACAGCCTCAATAAGGAGCAAATAGGAAGCATCTTGTGCTATTATGCTCTGCCGAGTGTGATTCCTGACCAATTGAAGTTGAGATTTTTGCTGCTCATGTGCTCTGTCATTCTTATTGCTCAGTGTTTTCTTACTTAAGAAGAGGACTTTGCAGTATCAATAATTCTGGCAATGTTTTAGTAATGATAATTCTCACCTGTGTTATTACCTGTTGTTTCTTTGTTCTATCTTTGATTGGGCTAAACTTTTGCCATATTTTCAATACACCCTAAAATATAGAATTGCCTTATTTTTTCCAGATTTAAACAAATGTATTTTGTCCAACAATTATCCACAATTCAAGAAGGAATAAATATACATTTCTGTTATATCTTGGCATTGTTACTTGAGGCGATTTCCATTTTAGTTAATTTATGGCATTTTTCATATTTACAGATTACCTCATAATTCAACAAGCTATTTGAATAACCTATTACTAATAAGATCTATGACTTGCACTTCCTTGTACAGCTCACTTCTGTTTTCAGCCTGTATATCTGGTGCGCAATAACTGATCCAGCAGATCCAGCTGTCTTAAGTTTGAAGAATTATGGTAGGAAGTCAGAGTTTGGAGGGGCTTTGTCTGTCAAGGATTCTTTGCCTGGACATGGATCAGTTGATGGCACAAACATGGACTCAATGGGAGAGAAAACAAACATGGATGAATCTTATGTGACTGTCCCAATAGAGGAATCAATTAACCAAGATAAAAAGGAGAGTGGTATCAGGATTTTCTTATCTCCTTGCCTGAATGTTTGTATTTGTCTTCCTTTGGTCCATACAGTTAAGAATTTTTGTGCTAGCAAAGCAACTTCTGAGTCTCATACCTGCGAGGATGACATGCTATATTGCAGCTTGTGTAAAGTGGAGGTACGTTATGGATATGTGAAAGATTTGTAAATTGAATTCGTCTGATCATAATCTGTAATTAGTGTGGATATTCCATTACTTAATTCACCAACACGAATCTTGTTTAGTTGCAATAATAAATATGCTTTGATTGAATAATCTGTTGTTGCCTATGCAAATGAAGGAATCATCAATCCCAATGCCATTAAATTTGTATTGTTCGAAGTACACTTTTAGTAAAGGAAGAACATAACTTGTAACAAGAGTAACATAACACAAACAATGGAACAAAACAACAATTGGCTTAGAGAAACTTGAATAGGAAGAATACTTTAAAAGAGTTAATAAATCCTCCTTGTGCCACTAGTTTCTTGAACTATTATAGATTTACCGCCTTCTTGAGGCCATAATGGACATTATTTACATGAACAACATGCTCAACAACAAGCTTTTAGCATTCCTAATCACACTTCAACTCTCTAAGATACTCTAGGCTCGAGCAATTCAATTTGTAACCAATGCAGTATGCACCTAGCCTCTTCACATTAGTCCCTTAGGGGTCTAATTACAATTTCCACATATTTTGAATTTCAAGAAGGAAGCTAGAAAGAATAAAAAGGGGAAAAGACATTGTCTGCATTTGTTACTCTAACTGTTATTTGTTGGGTGACAAAACCACTGTATTATACAGTTGGCAAAAAAGGGAAAGAAGGGCTCAACGACAGAAGAGTGAGGGAATTCTCCTCATGACGCTATTTTCTTTAGCTATTATAGATTTAGTGCCTTCTTGAGGCATTCATGGACATTCTTTATGTGAACAATGTTCCCAAACACCTATACAAGCTCAACAACTTGCTCTTAGCATTCCTAATCACACTTCAACTCTCTATGAAACCCTAGGCTGTAGCAATTCAGTTCTTAATCAACCAATCAACCAAACTCTTCACAATAGCTCCTTGGGGGTCTAATTATAATTTCCACATCTTTTGATTTTCGAGAGGGAATCTGGAAATAATAAAAATGGGAAGAGACATTGCCTGTGAAATGTGCCAAGTACTGGAAACAATAATAAACTGATTTATGCCAAGACTGTTAGAAGAATCACGACAGAGAAAGTGTTGATACCCAGCATTAACAGGAGTTACTCAGATCCTATGCCAAACACACAGTCCCAGAAAAGTACTCACAATGAATTTGTATATTGAATCGAATCCAGATAATACTTTTAGCATAGTAATTATGAGCAACATAAAATACCAATCCTGATACAAATTTACTTGAATTCCCAGTAACTCAATACACACAGGGGACAGACTGATTCGAATGCTAACCGAGATTACAAACACAGCATTAATATTTACTCTTTCCTGATGACAGGGCAATCATATACTAACTGTGATTACATCCACCGCCAATGTGAACATGCATCAATGAGTATGGTATGATATTCAAGGGTGCTCCGATAACAAACAGCTCATGAGAATTACTCAGGACCCATCGGTGAATGATTGCGCCTGGAAATGATCGACAAATACAGTGTGAAAGTCTCAACAGAAGGATATCGCTATAGATATCGCTATATCAAACTCCTTCCTAGATCCGAGTGGAGTGGTTATGTTGTGCAGTGATGGTGGTTAGAGCGGGAGCTTGGCCACAAATCGTTGTGATCGCCCTTCACTGGAATTGATCATCTTAGATATTATCAACCTGCTAAGGAGGGCCCCCGTATGATGTACTTGGCACCCGTCTTGAATACACACAATGGCTTGTAATAGCAGATGATCCGTCTTCAACCAAACAAGGAAATGTTCACGAGCTGGAGATGTTGACTCTATATTTTGACTTGAATGAAAGGCTAGAGGTAACAGAAGGAACTAGGGCGCTAGTGGGGGCTATGTCCCACCGAACGCGATTAGTAGAGGGCTACATCTCTGCACACCAGATTCATAATTCCAATTCCGTGATGATCAAAACACAAGTGCCTGCACTTAAATAACCGACTAGGAAGCCTTCTCAAATTGAGTCGGCCAGAGACTTAATTATAAATTTAAATGTTATTTTATAATAATTTAAATTTAGATTATTATTTTATATTATTTTTAAATTTGAAATAGTGTTGAAGAACACTTTAGCTGCCAAGATGAAAATAGGTCCCCGTTAAGAAACGGGGACATGACAGTCCTTCGGTCCCGGGAATTGCTTGCCCTCAAGCAATTGCAAGCTCGTGTCCATGAATGCTGAGATATCCAACAGGTGATGGCAGATATGGCATTTATACCCCAAACCTTCGCTGCTCAATTCTGATGTAAACACCAGCAAGCCAATACTTGTGTCATGATCCCAAAGAAATAGTGCAGCAAACATGTCAATTCTTGGATCCCACGTCATCGCACTATCTTTGGCTTGCTTATGGGGTTCCTCTTGTTGTTTTGTGATATCTTGTGTCTCTGATTTTTGTTCCTGCTCTATGACTTCCTCCTCTTTAGCCATTTTTTAGTCTTCCTCATCTTTCCTCATCCATCTTATGTAGTCGTAAAGTCCTCTTTTGTGGGGGTAGTTGCACTCGAGTGCCTTCAAGTACATCTCAAAGGGAATACAAGCCTTTGTATCCTGTGACAAACTTTGTTATTAGTCCACAATTTTGGAAGCTTCAATTGGATACAACTCTTGAACAAGATATGTGTCTTTTGTCGGAGGTCTGAGCTTTGATCACCAATCCATGTTCTTTTCACTAGATCCTCTTTTACTCTGGTCCAATGTCGATCTGTATGTGCAAAATTACACCCACAGGTTGGCAAGATTCTGGCTCTGATTGTAGAAACCCTAGTTTCCTCCGTTTCTCAAATCTGACAGTTTTGTTTGTCTTTTCTGATGTTTTTGGTTTTTTAGTAGTTTTTGGGTTTTTTTGCATGAAATGAAAGAATTGCGATTTTGCTAGAATTTAAAATAAATTCAATAGAAATTCATCTAACTTTGAAACTACAGAATATACTGCCAAGATTGAAGCTTATTCATTATAGAATCTTTCAGAGGAGATTACAATTAAACCCAGTTACATGCAAGGTAAAAAGCAATGAAATATTATTAAAAACCTGGTAATCTGGCTGCAATAAATGAACTGATGTTGCTGGTACGGCATGCAATGATTTCTACTCTTCTCCTCTGCCAAATGCTTCACAGATGCTCCCTTGAGATTTGCGCCTAACTGGATGAAGTCAGATGCTGAAGGCAGAAGACGTTTTACTCTGGAAGCTAAAGTACGGCTTGCTGATCTGGTACGGCCAGGTACAGGAAAAGTACGGCCAGAATACAGCTGTAACAAATGAATTAAAAATACGGCTCCCTTCTGAAGATCTCCAGATGTGAGAAGATAGGCGCCTCTGTGCAATAACTCTTCTGAATAAAAAATATCTCTGATAACTCTGAAGTTTGAATCAATATGAAGTTCTGTAATTTCTTCTGAATGAAGAAATCTCTCAGCTGCAATAGATCAGGTGTTATTTCACACCCTCTGAACTGCTTCGATGGAGATGGCTCGTTCCCCAAAGAATTTCGAACTTGAAACCCTAAAGCTTCTTGCTCAGATCAAAGTTGATCAATTTCAATTCTCAATAATCACATAATGGCACAATTCCCAAGGCAAAACCCTTTATCTCTTGAAAAGTGCGATTTCCACAAAGATAGGGAATCATTAAAATTCGCACTTTTAATTCTTTTAAATATTTCAATAGTCCTAGCCAAATTTTTATAATAAAATATAATCCTCAATTTGGCCCCTTCTGATGATGGCGACCCCCTCAAATAGAATCACTTAAGTTATAATTTAATATTATAACTTTATATTATAATCATCAAATAATTAATATTTAATTAATACAATTAAATATTAATATCTCCCTCGTTATTCATCCGATGACTGATCCGTCTGAAACTGACGAACACTGAAGCCATCCTGAATACTGCCAAAGCGCTGTGAACTGCTAAAAATAGCAACTTCTGCAAGAAGTCTCCGATCGAGCCCAAACGAAAGCCTACGGATCAAACTCTGCCAACTGAAGCTGAGCCAAGCTCCAACGTGACCCTCTATCCAGTCTATCAGCCTACGAGGGTCGTGTGATAGGCTAATCCTGTGCTCCGAGAGATGTCACTGAGAAGGGGACATGACACTGATACCATTGAAATGTGCCAAGTATTGGAAATAATAATAAACTGATTTATGACAAGACTGTTAGAAGAATCACGACAGAGAAAGTGTTGATACCCAGCATTAACAGGAGTTACTCAGATCCTATGCCAAACACACAATCCCAGAAAAGTATTGACAATGAATTTGTATATTGAATTGAATCCAGATAATACTTTTAGCATAGTAATTATGAGCAACAGAAAATACCAATCTCGATACAAATTTACTTGAATTCCCAGTAACTCAATACAGGGGATGGACTGATTCAAATGCTAACTTGAGATTACAAACACAACATTAATATTTACGCTTTCCTGATGACAAGGCAGTCATATACTAACTGTGATTACATCCACCGCCAATGCGAACACGCATCAATGAGTATGGTATGATTTCCGAGGGTGCTCCGATAACAAACAACTCACGAGAACTACTCAGGACCCACCGGTGAATGATTGCTCCTGGAAATGATTGACTGATACAGTGTTGAAATCTCAACGGAAGGATATCGATGTATCAAACTCCTTCCCAGATCCGAGTGGAGTGGTTGTGTTGTGCAGTGATGGTGGCCAGAGCGGGAGCTCGGCCACATATTGTTGTGATCACCCTTCACTGGAATCGATCACCTTAGATATTATTGACCTGCTAAGGAGGGCCCCTGTATGATGTACCTGGCACCCGTCCTGAATATATTCAATGGCTTGTAATAGCAGATGATCCGTCTTCGCCCAGACAAGGAAATGTTCATGCGTTGGAGATGTCGGCTCTATATTATGACCTGAACGAAAGGCTGGAGGTAATGGAGGGAACTAGGTTGCTTGTGAGGGCTATGTCCCATCGACCGCGGTTAGCAAAGGGCTATGTCTCTGCACACCAGATTCATAATTCCAATTTCGTGATGATCAAAACACAAGTGCCTGCACTTAAATAACCCACTAGGAAGCCTTCTCAAATTGAGTCGGACAGATGAAAATAAGACTGCTTTGACTACTTTGACAAACTTTAGGAAAAATTTGTCAAAGCAGTCTTGTCACACTTAGATCATTAAATAGTCTTCTCAAATTTTTTCTATAGCTCATTAAATAAGACTCCTATGACTGCTTTGATAAACTTTAGCCGCCAAGATGAAAATAGGTCCCCGTTAAGAAATGGGGACATGACAGCCTGCATCTGTTACTCTTAACTGTTATTTATTTGGTGATGAATCTGCCATATTATAGAGTTAGCAAAAAAGGAAAAGAAGGACTTCGATGACAGAAGAGTGAGGTAATTCTCCTCATGCCGCTATTTTCTTGAGCTAGATTTACTTTATTTTTTAGGCATTCATGGACATTCTTTAAATGAACAACATGCTAAAACACCTATACAAGCTCAATAACTTGCTCATAGCATTCCTAGTCACTCTTTAACTCTAGAAGACACTATAGGCTGTAGCAATTCAATTCTTACTCAACCGATGCAACTGGCCTCTTCCAAATAGCTCCTTAGGGGTCTAGTTACTGTTGGTACCTCCATGAAACTCTGTTTTCATGCCTCCTTTTGTAAGATAATTTGTCAGTAAATCGTTGGTAACTCATCAATGACAAGTCAGATATTGTTCATCCGATCAAAATTTGTCAAAGCAGTCTTGTCACTGATCTTTTCAAGCTAACAATTTTGTAGGAAAAATGAGGATCTAAGCTATAGAAACAATAGAGGAGACACAGAGAATGTTGAGATGAATGTAGCAGTTCTTTCAAGTCATGCCCAAGGAGAAATACTGGGAGAAGTTTTCAGCTGGCAAAGCACAAGGAAGTTATTCAGAGGAACCTAATTTAGGACCAAATAAAGCAAAGAGAAAAGGGACTAGCTGTCAAGAAACCACGCAGAAACAAAGTGGCAAAACTTTGTGCAAAGAGCATTTGGCAAGTGGAAGACGAAGTCAAGTAATGGGATGAAAAATGGAAAGCTTGAACTTGAACCAGCACGAGGAAAGGACTTTTCAGTTCATCATTTAGACAGCTCTTGGTACCCTACTGGGCACCTCTATGAAACTTTGCCTGCAATCAAAATTATAGTCTGTAATCATGCCATTCGTGTCATCAAGTGTTGGTCTATTTTTGTCTACTTACAATGATTGCAGATTGCTCATGGATGAGGAATATAAGATGCTGAGGAACAAGTTTTTAAAATTAAGGCGGTGGCTCCAGCATAGGGAGAAGGGTGAAATACTGATGATTTGGATTTGAAAGAAGGTAGTAAATGACAAGGTCAAAAGATGGCAGAAACAAGTCCAAACTCTCTGAAAGGAAGAGATGAAGATTAAGTACCAAGGGGCACACTTTTACAGAGGTGCAACCAGTCTAAAAAAGTGCCAAAATTGACAAAGAGGATGGGAAACCATGCCTACAGAAAGAGGTGAACAGTCAAGCGATTGAGTGCACATTATAAAGTGGCAAGCTCCTACCGAAACTGCGCCAAGTATCAAGAAAAAAATTCAAGTAGAGGTTGCACTTTTTCAGTGGCTGGACCATGAGGAAAGTGCAACAAGGTAATGGCAAAACATTAAGGAAATCACAACTCAGCCTGGCAAACATCATGAAATTGTGACAAGGGTTATGGTATAGGGCTTAAGTGGTTGGTGCAACTTTATCTTTGCATAACCAGTTTAAAATGGCAACAAAGAAGTGGCTGAGAGATGAGAAAATCATGAAAAGGAGAAAGTGCTTGAAAAAATGTTAAGTGAATGTCACAACTTTCATTTGGCAATACCAATACAAAATTGCAATCAAGGTGGTTGACCCAATCAAAAACCTTGCCCAAAGTGGCTAATGTTAAATGAAATTGTGGCCAACAAAGGAGAGTTTAAATTTAAAAAGAAATCACAACTTTGATCTAGTAATGCTAGAGTAGAACTTCAATTCAAGTGGCTAACATCAAGTGAAAACACTCCCAAGTATGGAGCTGAGTTAAAAAAAGAAGTGAAACACACACTTTCAGTGGCAATGCCATTCTAAAAATGTGATTCTAGTGGCAAGTGATGACTGAAAGTGTAACTATCATGAAGTCAAGTTAAGAACAAAAGAAAAGTCTCACTTTTTCATGAGCAATACCATTCCAAAATGACAATTCAATAGGCAAACATAAAGCAAAATCATACCTAAACAGAAGTAACTTCAAACTCAAGGAAAATTTGTGCTTTTTCAATGACAATGCCATTTAAAAGTGTGATTGGGAGGTTTAGTTGCCAGATTTTCAAGTCAGCACCCAAGTTAAGTAATTTAGATAAAAAAACATGACTTTTTCAATGACAAAGCCATTCAAAAAGTGTGACAGGGAGGTATAGTTACCCTATTTCCAAATCAGCAACTGAGTTAAGTAATTTAGAGCACAAAATAGGACAGTGTGGCACCACCATGTTCTAATTGGCCGATGTCAAGGAGAAAGCAGATTTAGAGAAAGGAGGAGTCTATTTAGGCTATTTGAAAAGTTTTGTTTCCTCTTTTATATGGATAAAGATTGGGTTGCAGCTTTAAAGATATCATTTTATTATTATTTGGGCTCTAAAAGCTTCTTCTAGAGAGCTTACAAATAAGTGCTTTGAGCACATAAATTGTAATAAGAGTTGATGACAGAGTTATGCTATAGAAACTGTTTAGCTGTTATTGTTATTCAATAATTGTTAAATCTATGTTTGTAATTCTATGAATAAAGTTGAATTGAGTAACCTTGTCAAACTTTGCATTGATACTTGTTATTCATTTAAGTAATAACTTTGCTTATTCCTTTAGCAATTTATTTTGTGTAATTGTGTGATATTTTTCCATTTAATCATTCCTATTGATGTAGAGTTACTAGGCTCTAATTTAGCCAGACATCAATATTTGTTGGTGTTATTTAGTTAAATCTTTGTTTACAACCAAATATTGGTCTTTTCTTTAACTTGTAGGAGGTTGTGCTTGAAGTATTTGTCCTCCTTAATTTACAAATCTCATTATAGGGTTTGATAGTCTGGTGCTACATCCAGTGCAAAAATATAGTCAATTAGGTATTTACATTTAGTGCATAACCCTTGATGAAAATCTTGTACAATGTGCATACTTGCAAATTCCACTAGTTTTAGGTTTAATTTGGTCTCAAGGAGCTTCTTATAATTTGAAGAATGGTTTTACTGTACACGCTGTTTTGTTTTATGTTGTAGGGAAATAAACAAAGTAAAATGCTAATAGTTATTGGTGACTCTACTAGGGAACAAGATACATCAAACCAAGATTGCAATTAGAAAATCTTATCACCTTTGATTGAAGGCTTTTCCTCTTGGCTAATAAGATATATATGCTAGGTCACAAAGGAAGGTGCAAGGCTTCTTGATCCTATCTTCTAGATACCTACTCAAGCACATTCAAATGAAAGTTCATTTTCATTAACAGTTCAAGAATTCATTAATATTTTTATAGGAAATCTTGATCCAGATAAAATATGACTCCACTCAATGGGTAATAACATGCAAGACGATGATTAACCTTCACTTTTATTGTTGTGGGGAAAAACCATTGGTACCTTGGCACTTGTAGCTCATTATGATTCCCGCAAGGATCAAGGAAGATTTATTTGAAATTCTATGGTGACAACACACAACACCTTGAAAAACACCTTTAAACATTCACCATAGCTTGTGACATTTTTGGAGTAACACATGAAGGTGTTGCAATCAGATGTTTTGTTGAAAGCCTAGTTGGAGCAGTAGCATAATGGTTCCACCATCTTGCCATGAATTTCATCACTAATTGGGGGACTATGTAGTTGAAATTTTAACATGCTTCAAACCAATGATAGTCCCATGCCATTTGCTCAATTCTCCAATGTAAAGAAGGATAGCAATGAACCAGTGAGGAAGTTTTTAGCTTGATTCAATTATGTTGCTAGAAAGATAAACTCAACTCTAAAACCATCTCTAAAAATCTGTTTGAGCTTTTTTATAAAAGATTTTCTAGCAAAATCAAGAAGCTTCAAGGAAGAAAATGTTTGAAGAGGATCCTTGGAATGAGGATACACTTATTTTCAAAAGTTTGTTTTCTGTACTTCCCCAAGTTTCTATAATAGGGATGGCAGGGGATGACAATACATGTTTCCAGTACGAGATTTTTTTTGGCCATTTTTTTAGGGAGGGTAGGGAATGACTATTAAAAAAATAATGAAATTTTTAAAAAGATAAAGAAATTTCAAATATTCATATCATAACATTGATAAAGCATTCATCATAGACACTACAGAAGCTTAATACATAACATTAGACTTGAATTGAGATTTCACATGAGAATTGACAAACAAATTAACAAAATTTAAATGCTTTCATTGTCAATGTGCATACATACTATATAAGACTTACAACAAAAAGTTCAAAGGCTCCAAGCTTCAACTACAAAATATCACAAAATACATAGAAAAGATATAGCTTTTCCTAATCAGCAAATGCATTTGGTAGGTCTGTATGAAAATGGAGCTTGAGTTTGAGCCACTACCACTATAAGGGGCTGCCTCAAGCAATGGAACCCCTACCAATCCCTCCTATGTCTTTTCATCAATTTGTATAGCATCTTTGAAATTAACATCCCAACGTGAGGCTGGAGTCCGGCGAGACTAAGGAGTCTGTTGATCTTGTAGTGACAAGGCACTATGTATGGCCACCAACTTCTTTGATCGTCTAGAGGTAAGGTTGTTCCTCGTGATTGACTAAATGAAGCTATATGTGGACCAATTCCTCTCTGCAATAGAGGAATTGACAATTTGTAAAAGGAGATGAGTGGCAAGTATCCACAACTTTGGTGTATCCTTGCAATGCCACATCCACCATCCAATAGGGTTGATTTGAGCTAATGTGTGATAGATTCCCAACCCAATCTGATCTGATCTTTTTGAGTTTGTCTTTTTAATAAGTCTTTGACCAATGAACAGGAGAAGTTTTTGTTTTGTTTGTTTTTGCATTTTTTCTGATATTTTTGGTGTTTTTGAGTTTTATGCGAATAACATAAAATATACAATTGCTGGAAATAGAAGATAACAAAAGTATACACTAGTTCTATTGCTAAAATACTGTAATTACATAAATATGGGCTAAATGCAACATACCCATTCATCCATAGACCTGGAAATGAACTATTACAAGGTTGAAATGAAATTCTCAGGTCTGATATAACTCTGTAACAACAATTTTTGAACTCTCCTATCTCAGAATAAGTCTTCACAATTTGGTTCCAGGTGTGAGGTGAGTTTTGCAACTGCTGTAGGTGAATTTTCAGCTCCAAATATTCAAGAACTCCACTTGGCACCTAGGGTTTGAAGCCCAAATGCCCAACAGAGGTGCGGCTGACTGTAAGACTCCTGTAGGAAGGTAGAAATGCCCTCAAAGAGGTCTGGTCTGCAATCTGATACAAATTTCTGCCTCTCCAATTGACTGATCTGCAATATTCTTCCCAAATACTTGCTGCCAAACTAATAATAAACCCTTTCTATGATGTTTTTACCCTCTAGAATGCTGGGGCTACATCCAACACTCCCTTCTCCCAAGAGTTTTCGTTCCTAGAAGGCCAAATCTGCATGTAGAAACCCTCCTTGAGCTCCAACCTGCAAGCTGTTCTGAAAAATATAAACTTGTGATGTGTTAAATGGCAGCCTCAAACTCATTTTATAACCTTCTCACTATTCCCCCAAAGAGGTCGCCCCTTATTAGGGTTTTGAACTTAGCAACATGAATTCTTTTTAGTAATTTTAATAAAAATTACTTGTTCCCCTATGCTAGGCGTGGCTTTTCAATAAGCCCCCTTTTTAATCATTAAAGTTGTTATTAAAGCCCACAAGTTATGTCTCTAGGCATCATGGCACAAGGGGGGTGAAATTTTCACTATTCATCCTTCTAATTTTCTGTTACTATTCACCCCTTTACTATTCCATTAGAAACAACTTAAATATTTTCAAATTATTCGTAAATTCATCCTCTCAACTCCAATTGAAGGCCCGAAAAGCACCAAGCAAGGCTCCACAACCCTCGGTTCAAACCTCGGTTAGGTCTCCTAACCATACTGTTGAGCAAAGGTTGGCCTACTACTAGGGTTCCCGTAGGTCAGTAGTATGGTTAGGGGACCCAATCCGGGGATAGTAGAGCCTTGCTGGGAGCTTTTCAAGCCTTTAGTTTGGGGTTCAGAGGATGAATGCAAGGTTAATTTGGAAATATTAAAGTTGGCTCTAATGAAATAGTAAAAGGGTGAATAGTAACAGAAAATTAGAAGATGAATAGTGAAAAGGTCACCCCCCTTGTGCCATGATGCCTAAAAGACATAACTTGAGTGCTTTTAAAAACAACTTAAATGATTAGAAGGGGGCATAGTGAAAGGCCAGGCCTTGCATAAGAAAGACCAAGCAAATTTTATTAAAATTACTAAAAGTTTCATGTGCCAAGTTGAAAACCCTAAAAAGGAGCCGACCTAATTGGAGGGAAGACAAAAAGTTATAAAAAGAGATGGAGGCTGCCATTTGACACATGAAGAGTTTATATTTTTAGAGTAGCTTGTAGGTTGGAGCTCAAGAAGGGTTTCTACATGCAAATTTGGCCTTCCAGGAACGAAAACTCTTGGGAGAAGGGAGTGTTGGACGTAGCCCCAACATTCTAGAAGGAAAAAACATCACAGAGCAGATTTCTTATCAGTTTGGCAACGATTATTTGGGAAGGATATTGCAAATCAGTCATTTGGAAGGGCAAAAATTCGTATCAGATTTCATATTAGACCCTTTTGAGGACATTTTTACCATCATACAACAGGATTACAGCCAGCCATACCACCATTGGGCATTTGGGCATCAAACCCTAGGTGCCAAGTAGAGTTCTTGAGGGTTTGGAGTTGGAAATTCACTTACAACAGTTAAAATACTCATCTCATACTTGGGGTGGATTTGTGGAGATATATTTAGAGCTGGAAGAGTTCAAAATTTCTATCTCAAAATTATATCAAACCTGAGAGTTTTGCTTCAGTCATGTAATAGTTCATTTCCAGGTCTATTGATAAATGGGTATGTTGCATTTAGCCCAAATTCATGTAATTTTAGTATTTTAGTAATAGAATTGTTGTATATCTCAGTTATTCTCCATTTCCAACATTTGTTATATGTCATGTTATATGCATAAACTCAAAACACACAAAAAAATTAGAAAAAATGCAAAAATGCAAAAAAAAAACAAAAAACATAACCCTTCCTATTCGCTGGGCAAAGACTGTGAAAAGACAAAACTCAAAAAATCAGATCAAATTTGGGTTGGGGATCTTTCAGTGGTATTAGAGCCATGATCTTGCCAGCTTGTGGGCACTCTGTTTAGTTGTATGCATCCTAGAGAGGTCGGGCCACACAGATATTACACCCGCAAGAGAGCACATAGACAGTTTGGGGTTGACAATAGTATTCCAGGTGTAGCTATGGGAGATACCCATGATGATACTAGAAGTCCCCATCAGAGGGAGAGACAAAATCCGCAAGAAGATCCTGATTGTGAGTTATTCAGAACTCTTGTTAATACACAATCACTGATTGTGTACAGGCTTTAGATAGACTTCAAAATACCCTTGATAGGATGAATTTGGATCGGCCTACTAGGGATAGGCGTGGCAGACATGACAGACGTGATAGGGTAGATAGGTCTGTTACAATTACAGGTAGCTGTGGGAGTAGTAGGGCTCCCTTGTCGATGGACAGTACTCTTGGTTCTCCTAGGCGTGACAGGGCTCATACATGTACAACAAATAGGCCCATGCAGCCCCATTTTCCTCCTAGAGATGAGCTTGCACCAGTTGACCCGCTTGAGGGTGTGGAGTTTCAAGATGTTATGGCAGTGAGTGATGAGTGGGCACATCTCCCAGAGCATGTTAGAGAGGCTTTCCCTCTACATCAATATTGTTCACAGCATAGAGATAGCATGAGGAACCATGGTGATAGAGGGCTTAGACAACAGCATAACAGTGACCTCCATCGAGCTACTAGCAAGCTCACTTTATCTTCCTTTGATGGTAGCGAGAAGATCACTGCTCGAGCTTGGGTGCACAAGCTTGACATCTACCTTTCACTTAAGCCGATGCCTGAGGACGAGGCCATTCAGTTTGCAGTACTACACTTGGAGGGCGTGGCTTATGATTGGTGGCATCATGGTTTGGTTACCCAAAACCATAGACTGTAAGGATGTTGATTGCTAGATTTGATTGTAAGGATGGAGCGGTTGATTGCTAGATTTGATTGTAAGGATGTTGAGTTGTACTATAGAGATTTAGCACTTTTGTGATAGACTGGACATGTTGAAACTGACATAAATGAGTTTCAACGCATTGCTGTTATGGTTCCTGAGATGCCAGATAGACGTGTGGTGATGCTTTTCATAGAGGGTTTACATGACAGGTTATGGGTTTTGGTCAAGGCTCTTAAGCCTAAGACTTTACATGAGGCTATCTAGATTACCCTAGACCTTGATACTTCACCACCTCCTACTTCTTATCAACCGAATAAGAAGTTTTCCAGCGGCTCCAAGCCTTTTTCAGAAATCTTCAACACAACCTCCAAGCCTTGGGAGCCTGAACATCGATGCCTTGGGAAAGGCAAGGTGCATCTCATTGAGGTTGTGTCTGATGTGGATGATGAGCATATATAGGATATAGATTTAGAGGGCAGCGATGGTGAGGATGTACGGGAGGCCCCACAGGGGGAGATTGGAGTGGGTGACGCATTGGATGCACCCAATGCTATCATTGCCACCCTTTCATGAGTCCCTAGATACCATCCCTTTCGCTTGAAGGGAGTGATTAATGGACAACGTGCGACTTGCCTTGTTGACAGTGGTGCCACGCACAATTTTATTGATAAGGGACTGGTTGCTAAGTGAGGATTGCAGGTGGAGGATTTTCCTGGTTTCAATGTGACAGTAGCAAATGGTTTTTCTATAAGGTGCACCAGGGTAGTTTCGCAGTGTAGTATACAGTTGGGAGATTACACCTTGACCGATGATTTTTATGTGGTGGGTGTAGGTGACATTGATGCAGTGTTAGGCATCCAATGGTTATAGTCACTCGGTAGGTATATATAGGATTTTAAGAGGATGGAGTTGGAGTTTACAGTTGGTGGCAAGAAGGTTGTGCTGAAGGCTCTCTTAGATGGTGGACCTACGATAGTTTCAGCACGTAGGATGGATTCTATTTTCAAGCATGGGGATGTTGCTTGGGCGACACAATGTTTCATTTCGTCTAAGTCACCTTCTTCTGAGGATAGACCAGCATTTCATGTAGATATCTAGACAGTGTTGGACAGGCACAACGTGATGTTTGGAGACCTTCCTTCCGGTAGACCTCCTGACCGTGGGTTTGAGCATTTGATAGAGCTGGAGGAGGGCGCCAAGCCCGTGATTACTGTCCCTTATCGTCATCTTAAGGCATTTAAGGAAGAGATAGAGAAGACCATCCAAGAGTTATTGGACATGGGATTCATCAAGCCTAGTTCTAGCCCCTTAGCTTCTTTTGTGGTGTTGTTGAAGAAGAAGGATGGCACTATGCGCATGTGCATTGACTACCGTGCACTCAATAAGAAAACAATTAAGAATAGGTATCCGATTCCGCGCATAGATGAGTCACTAGATGAGCTCCATGGGGCAGTGTATTTTTCGAAGATTGATCTTCGATCAAGATACCATCAGATACGTGTTCGTGAGGAGGATATCCATAAGACAGCATTCATATGCCACTACGGACACTATGATTTTTTAGTGATGCCATTCGGTCTCACTAACGCACCTGCTACATTTCAATCATGCATGAATCATGTGTTCAATAAGCAACTGCGTAAGTATGTGCTTGTATTCTTTGATGACATTTTGATATAAAGTAGAACTTGGGAGGAGCACGAGGCATTTGGATGAGATTCTTGATATTATGGAGGCTCAGTCTTTGTTTGCCAAAATGTCCAAATGTGAATTTGGACGTACAAAGATATTATACTTGGGACATGTGATTTGTGCGGATGGAGTGAAGGTTCACCAAGATAAGATACAGGCAATGCTAGATTGGCCGCCACCTAGGAATGTTTCAGAGTTGCGTGGTTTCCTAGGATTATGTGCATATTACAAGAGGTTTGTTAAGGGGTATTAACAACTAGTAGCTCCTTTGACAAATCTTACACGAAAGGGGGCTTTTAGATGGACAAATGAGGCACAGAGTGTATTTGATAGGCTCAAGCAGGTTATGAGCACATGTCTAGTTTTAGCCCTTCCAGATTTCTCTCAGCCCTTTGTTCTAGAGTGTGATGCATCAGGAGGGGGCATAGGAGCGATACTTATGTAGAACCGGCATCCCATTGCATATGAGAGCAGGAAATTCAGGGATAATGAGAGATTGTACTCCCTACGATAAGGAGATGCTCGCCATTATGCATGCCTTGGCGAAGTTTCGACAGTATTTGGTGGGTGGGAAGTTTGTGGTGAGAACTAACCACAATAGTTTGAAATACTTCTTGGAATAGAAAGAACTTAATGAGCGCCAATAGAAGTGGGTCAGCAAGATTCAGGCATATGATTTTGACATTGAATTTGTCAAGGGGAAGAAAAATGTTGTTGCTGATGCACTTTCCAGGAGGCTTCAGTTGCTGCCCTTTGTTCCATGAGCGAGATTTCAGCTAATTGGAGGTCTCAACTTTTAGTTGAGTATTCCAAAAATCAATTCGCATGTGAGGTTTTGGATGGACAGGTCCAAGATGACAGGTACGTTGTGATTGATGATGTGATATACTACAAGGATAGAATCTATTTAGTTCCTGGATCGAAGCTGAAGGAAAAGATTCTACGTGCCATCCATGATACACCACTAGCAGGACATCCTGGTTACTTCAAGACATTAGGCAGGTTCGTGAGAGATTCTCATGGAAGGGTCTCAAGGATGATGTCCTACGCTATGTTTGCAAGTGTGTGACTTGTCAGTAGAACAAGTTAGAGCATACTTTCCCAGCTGGACTCTTGCAGCCATTGCCTATTCCAGAGCAGAAGTGGGAAGGTATATCGATGGATTTCATTACTGGTCTTTTGAGAGTTCATTACTGGTTGTTGATAGAGATTCTCATGGAAGGGTCTCAAGGATGATGTCCTACGCTATGTTCGCAAGTGTGTGACTTGTCAGTAGAACAAGTCAGAGCATACTTTCCCAGCTAGACTCTTGTAGCCATTGCCTATTCCAGAGCAAAAGTGGGAAGGTATATTGATGGATTTCATTACTGGTCTTCTGAGAGTTCAAGGGAAGGACTGCATATATGTGGTTGTTGATAGATTGATGAAGTATGCACACTTATTTTCAATTGCAGCTGATTTCATAGCTTTACAGGTGGCAGAGTTATTCTTTCGTGAGGTATTCTGTCTCCATGGACTCCCCAAGACCATTGTCAGTGATCGGGATATTAGATTCATGTGTTTTTTTTGGCAGGAACTATTTTGATTTACAGGTACAGAGTTGACCCCCAACACCAGTTACCACCCTCAGACTGATGGGCAGACAGAGATTGTCAACAAGTGGGTGGAGGGATATTTGCGTAATTATGTTTCGAGTCAGCAGAGAGCATTGGTGCATTGGTTATATTTGAGCAAGTATTGTTATAATACTATGCATCATATGTTTATTGGCATGACACCCTTTCGAGCTTTATACAACTATGATGCTTTATCGTTTGTGGATTTGGCGCTAGGTGATAGCAGAGCGCCTAGAGCTCGAGAGTGGCTTCAGAACAGTTAGGATAATTCAGCAGGCATAGAATTAGTAGAATCTTTATGTTGATCGACATAGGATTGAGAGGACCTTTGAGGTTGGTGATATGGTTTTCTTGCATCTACAACCCTACATGTAGAGTACACTCAAGAGGAGTGGGGCTGAAAAGCTCAAGCCTAGATTTTATGGGCCATACCGAGTTCTTCGGAGGATTGGAGAGGTTGATTACAAGCTTGAGTTACCCTCGGAGAGCAAGATACATAATGTTTTTCATGTGTCTTGTTTGAAGAAGGCTTTGGGGCAGCATGTTACACCAGATTTGCCTCCATTGGATGAGGAGGCCAGTTGATACTGATGCCTGCAGAGATTCTTGATATGAGGGAGAGAAGGTTGAGGAACAAAGTTATCAGGGAGTATTTGGTACGATGGAAGGACTTGCCGTTGGAGGATGCCACGTGGGAAGGAGAGATGATACTCCAGCATCCAACTTTGCAATTGCTTGGGGGCAAGCAATCCCGAGAAGGGAGGACTGTAATGTTCCTTCTTTAGGCTCCTCAGACCTTAGCAGAGGTTGGCCTACTACTAGGGTTCCCGTAGGTTAGTAGTTTGGTTAGGGGACCCAACCTGGGGTTGTGGAGCCTTGCTGGGAGCTTTTTGGGCCTTCACTTTGGGGTTCAGAGGATGAATCCAAGGTTAATTTGGAAATATTAAAGTTGGCTCTAATGGAATAGTAAAAGGGGGAATAGTAACAAGAGAATTAGAAGATGAATATTGAAAAGTTCACCCCCCTTGTGCCATGATGCCTAGGAGACATAACTTGAGTGCTTTTAAAAAGAACCTAAATGATTAAAAGGGGGCATAGTGAAAGGCTACGCCTTGCATAAGGAAAACTAAGCAAATTTTATTAAAATTACTAAAAGTTTCATGTGCCAAGTTGAAAACCCTAAAAAGGAGTCGACCTAATTGGAGGGAAGACAAAAAGTTATAAAAAGAGATGGAGGCTTCCATTTGACACATGAAGAGTTTGTATTTTTAGAGCAGCTTGCAAGTTGGAGCTTAAGAAGGGTTTCTACATGCAGATTTGGCCTTCCAGGAATGAAAACTCTTGGGAGAAGGGAGTGTTGGACGTAGCCCCAACATTCTAGAAGGCAAAAACATCACAGAGGAGATTTCTTATCAGTTTGGCAACGATTATTTGGGAAGGATATTGCAGATCAGTCATTTGGAAAGGCAGAAATTCGTATCAGATTTCAGATTAGACCCTTTTGAGGACATTTCTACCATCATACAATAGAATTACAGCCAGCCATACCACCATTGGGCATTTGGGCATCAAACCCTAGGTGCCAAGCAGAGTTCTTGAGGGTTTGGAGCTGGACATTCACTTACAGCAGTTAAAATACTCATCTCATACCTAGAGCCGATTTGTGGAGATATATTTAGAGCTGGAAGAGTTCAAAATTGCTGTCTCAGAATTATATCAGACCTGAGAGTTTTGCTTTAGTCATGTAATAGTTCATTTCCAGGTCTATTGATGAATGGGTATGTTGCATTTAGCCCAAATTCATGTAATTTTAGTATTTTAGTAATAGAACTGTTGTATATCTCAGTCATGTTATATGTCATGTTATATGCATAAACTCAAAACACAAAAAAATCAGAAAAACGCAAAAACAAAACAAAAAACATAACCCTTCCTATTCGCTGGTCAAAGACTGTGAAAAGACAAAACTCAGAAAATCAGATCAGATTTGGGTTGGGAATCTTTCGTAATGTAGCTATATCTATCCTCGCCTCTGATTTTTTGAAGGTTGGATTACAAAGATTGACAAATCCAAACCACTGTGTGCGAGGTAAAAAAGATTCCTCTTCAGTATACATTTTTTGAAGGGCCTTTATGAGCTCTTCTTTCACCTCTTCATCATGAGATGGAGGCCTTTTTGACAATAGCTCTACGTCTTTCTTGTATTTGAACTTCAACCTTTTCACTATCTCTACTCCTAAGTTGCTGCTCATTGTTTTTTGTTTGGTAAGAATTTAAAAGAGAGCTGCAAGTTCAAATTAAAAAAAAATAAATCAAAATGCCCTTGCTACTATGTGTTTAAAATTTTAAAAAAAACTTATAAAAATGCAAAAGGAATTGAACAAACAAATGTCAGATGAAGAACTTACCTCAAATGTAGTGGATTTGATGCCCTAGTGCTTTTTTTTTGCTATTGTTCTCTCCTCTTTTCACTGCTGCTCTTCTACACAAGTTTGGAAATGTTAAAATGAGATGGTTTTTTTGTTTTTGGTTCTTTTGAGGGTTGAATTAAGTTTATATATTGTTTAAAGGGGTGGGGGAGTCCATATGAGCTTGCCCATCCCCGTTTTTTTCATTAAAAAACATTTTTTTAAAACATGTTTGGGACAGTGTTGGGCCATAGGGGATGGCTAGCTGTCCCCTAATGTCCCTTGAGTCTTGACCAATAAGGGATGTTTCATAAACATTTCTAATTTTTTTTAAAAGGGGACAGAGGGGATGTTTCCTAGGCGTCCTTGTGTCCTCGAAATGCCCCCTACAAGGGATGAAGGCAAAAAGGGCATTAGACGCATCTTTGAGGAGCATTGCTTGTTTTAGCTTAATTGATAAGCAATGAGGATGAAGAGTTTATTTTTCCATCTACCTCACAAATGCTAGTCAAATTCCACTATAAACGAGAAACAACTTTCATGTTTGGACCAGAAGTGACTACATATCACTTGTTTATTAAAAACATCTATTGAAACAAATAATGATCTAGTTATTCATATTGAGACAAAAGGCATAGATTGTATAATGAATGAAGACGCTTTAGATGAATTCTTCCTCTCATTTGACAAACTCTTTGACCTCCATTGGATGAAGTAGAAGAAATAACTCGGTTGGATGGAAAACAAGATTTTTAGTTTAAAGATGACGCAACTCTAGAAGCTTATATTATGACTAAGGCATGTATGGAAGATTCATTGCCACACCTAGATATTTTCATGCAACACTTCAAGAGTGGTTCATCCATTGAAGATGTGGTGATTTTCTTTCAAGTTTCACTTCATCCTCATCCTCAAAATCTATTGAGAATATCAACAAAGAACTAAAGGTTGAGCATTCAATATTTGTTGGTAGGTTAGAAATAGAGATGGATATATCAAAAGAGGAGTGAATGTTGGTTGAAGATGAAGAAACAATTGAAGCAGAAGAGATATAGTTTACCCAAAACCCACCACCTTATGGAAATGACCTAATGTCAGACGAGATGAATATATGGGTGACTAAGCTCCTATTTTTGAACCAAGAGAGGATGGATGGTAGAGTATGGCAATTGAAATGATGCATCTTTTCAACATGTATTTTTCAATAATACATTGTTATTGGAAGGCTTAGACATGGATGGTTGGTGATATTCAAATTCAAAACCTGATTTAGATTTTGTTGATATAGAAAGTAGGGCATCAAGGTCAAAATATGTCATCCATGCCCATTGTGGAATTGGAAGGACAACAAACATGGATATTTCTTAAATCATTTCAACATTTTCTAGTCCCTAGAATTATAGAAGACTTTATGATTAAATTTGGACAAGTAATAGGACAAGATGATAATGTCATCTATTTAAGCATCACCATTTGAATGGATGTAATTCATCCTCAAGATCATGTTAGATATTTTGAAGAAGAGGCACAATATCTTCACTTATTAGAAAGGTTTTTCATTATGGAAGAGGATCATTTAGAATTGACATTCGACAATCAATTTGTGCTAAAATTTTCATTGCATGACCATTCCTATTTATGTAAACCTTAACTTTTCATCTATTTTTGAAGGTTTTTAGGGTATGAGTTGCCATAGTTAGAACCTCAACTTAAAAAGAGGGGTTGTTACTTTTCCCAGTTCGTTAACAACTTCATCTATTCAATATGATTTCTTCTATTTGTAGGTAGGTAGGTAGGTAATGTCCTTTCATGTATTCATTATGTCGTAATGTTTTTCCCTTTTCAAATAATGTCTTTGCTTGTTGTTTTGTTCTAGATTAGGTGTTCCATAGATAAGACATTGGTCAGCTTTTACCCAGAGATTCCAAAGTTCTCTTATGGTCCAAGTTTGTCTCGCAGTCCCTAGAAAGAGAGCCATTGTTGGTACCTTACATGGCACCTCTACAAAAATTTGTGTATAGTAAAAAACTACGTTCCACCAAGTTTCCGATATGGGGGGATGTGTTTTGGGGACGACATTTTTTTAGGGGATTTTTGGGGATGGGGGGATGGCTATATATATATATATATATTAAAAATATAGGGAAATTTCAGATATTCATATGAGTAATGATAATCATAGCAATGAACATTGATAAAGTTGCAAATGTAATCACCAATCATATTGACATATACATTATAGAGTCGAACAAATTAATACAACTACTTAATTGCTTCCATAATTCATGTCAAACAATCAATGTGCATATGATATAAAATTTTAAAAATAAAATGCCCAAAGGCTACAAGTTTGCACTACAAATGTCAAAATGACAAAATCACAAATGTCCAAAGCATAGTAATAGAAACTATGATGGCTGCCTCTACTTGACATCTACCAACATTGCATCAAAATCAGACTCAGAGTCTAAGTCATTGCCAATTTCTCTCTTGCTCACTTTCCTCTTAGCTGCAATTTCTTTTTGGAATGTAAAAATTAACTCAGATGGCTTTAAAAGCAAGTTTTATGTTTCATTTTAGGCTTGGGAAGGTGTGGGGTCCACTTAGAAACAATAAAAAAAAAAGCATTTTTAATTTCAGTGTTCTTTTTTTTGTAAAAACTTGCTGGAAAAAAGGGGATGGCTGGCTGTCCCCGGGACAACCAGGAGACGCTTGGGCATCCCCTAACCATCCGGGGATGGCGAGTCATCCCCTTGCCGTCCTTGAGACGTCCCTGCCGATCGGGGATGTTCCAAAAAAAAGGAAACTTTTTGGGGGCACTTGGGAAATGTCCCCAAGGCGTTCCTTGTCCTCGAAACGTCTTAGATACATATACGAGGGGCAAAAGGGTAGGGGACGCGTCCCCGTGTACCACTAGTAAAAAATTATAGTCAATAATCATGTCATTCTTGTCATCAAGTGTTATATATTTTTGTCTACTAACATTGACGAATCAAATGCAAAGGATTGAGTTTTTAAAATTAAGGTGGTGGCTCCAGCATAGGAAGAAGGATGCAATGTCAATGGTCTGGATTTGAAGGAAGAATGGTAGAAAATGTCAAGGTCAAAATATGGTAGAAACAAGTCCAAACTCTATTCAAAGAAGAAATAAATACTAAGTAACAAGGGGTGTACTTTTACAAAGGCGTAGCCAATCTAAAATAGTACCAAAATTGACAAAGATAATGGACACTTGGAGAAAGAGGTGAACAGTCAAGTGATTTGTGGCACATTATAAAGTGGCAAGCTCTTATTGAAACTATGTCAAGTATCAAGAAAAACATCAAGTAGAGGTAGCATTTTTTTAGTGGCTGAATCAAGAGGAAAGCATGACTGGTTAAGTGGCAAAGCATAAAGGAAATTGCGATTCAGCTTGGTAAACATATTATGAAATCACGACAAGGGTTATGGAAAAGACTGTAAGTGATTGGCACACCTTTGTCTTGGCAAAGCCAATTCAAAATGGTGATAAAGAAGTGGTTGAGAGATGAGAAAATCATGGCAACTCTACTCAAACCAAATGAATATTAGCAAACTATGCCTCTCTCCCTTTCTCCACACCTCTTCAACCAAAATCCTCTTCTTCTTCTTGTTGATTTAAAATAAATTGCTAATTTATAAACTCAGGATATCGATGGATTGTTTGCTATGTGAATATGTTTCTCAAATTTTTATCCTCTTCTATTTTCCTCTAGATTTTGTACTAATTTCCTCTTTTCATTATTGTAACAATCATAAAGTTGTACCCTAAAAATTTCGCAATGTTTTTCTTCTTTTTCGTTTAACTGAAATTTATCTTTTGTCCATATAGGACAGGCATCCATCTATACGAGATGGGAATCTATCTAAATGGGATAGACACAAGAAACAACCCACTTGTTTAAACAACAAATTTCACAATGATTGTTCACAAGGAAGAATGACGAAGAACTTTTTCCATTAATCATTTTAAGTAGCTTATTTAATATTCAATAGTCTTGACCGAATACTCAAAAATTAACAACAACCAATTCAGGCAATCTTGTACAATATGGGACAAACAAATGAATAGCCAATTTGGGCTTTTTTGCCTATTGGCTTTACTCGTTCATACGAGATAGTTAGTAGATCATGGTTATTTTGGACCTTCCTCTATTCAACTCGAGAAAGGCAATTTAGTCAGCCATACAGGCTTATAAGGACATACAGAATAATAATAAGGTTTGGCTAGAGAATTTGACTCATCAAGACCAACTAGGTCCTAAGCCACCTATAGAAAAGTTCAGTGTGTCCATGTTATTGTATCAAGATTTTTTGCAAGTCTAATGATAAAGTACCTTGTAACCTTCCTCGAGATTTTAGGCTATCGGCCAAGTACAAGATAAATACACCTTGAGGATTCTTTGGAGTATCAGTAACTATCATAGTTTATTTTTACTACCAATTAAATTTAGAGTTTAACTTTAAGAACAAGTCACAAAGCCTCACGATGTTCTCTGTATCCAAGTACGTGAAACATCCTTTGTTTCCTAGATTGCCTATATACCTTGTTATCCATGAGATCAAGATACAAGAGAACTAAGATTACGAAATATGTAGTTTTGTTTGAAACTATGTTTATGCAGCGACACAAGTGGGTATGCAACCCTTTCTAGGGTCTAATTTTCCCAAATAGTTTTTTGTCATTTGTCACTCACTTAGGTGAAACAAAGATAGAAACCTAATTAAACATCTACATGCAAACATCTAAAAGGGGTGTTTGATGTGAAGTTTTAGTTTGATTGATGTTTTCAAACCTAAGATGCAAGCCTTGTCCGAGGAAGGTTTCCCATTCTCTTAAGACTTAATTTTTTTTGTTTTCCTTATATCTTCAGTGATTTAAAGGGATGATGCCATAGACGTTATTTCAACTACGTTTGGCCATAAGTGTAGTAGTTCAAGTGCGACGACATGTCCCTGTAAATGTGAATTAGAGGCACCATTTATATCAAACACTGCAATAGGTTTGGTTTTGAAATAAAACACTCACTGCTTTTTGATCACCAAGATCCCTAATGGGCAAGGCGAGAGCACATGACATGTAAGTGTTTTGGTTTTCTTATGAAAGAAAAGTTTACATGTACATCATATAAATCAACGCATGACAAAATATAACAATTTCAATCTGAACTTCTGGGAACTTACTTTGATTTGGGATTTCTATTACTCATTGTGGCTACAGGTATATGTGCATCTGTGTTTCCGAAAAATCCTGCAAACATTGCTTTAGATTATTTAGATGTGGCAAATAATTGCTTATAATACTTTGTTGTGGTTATCAAAATGCTCCATTTTATATAACTACACCTTTTTATGCCATATATTTTTTTCCATTATTGGAAAAATCCTTTTTCTCAGGCAAAATAATTAGAATCAAGTATTTATTTCTATTTCATGTTACAAAATAATAAAATGTCATTTTTCAAATGGCTCTCAGTATAAGGGGTTTAGAAAATGCACACATACAAACTAGCAAGCAAGTCATTTGGATGGATAAATAGGTACCTATTATTATTAAATACATGAGTAGAGGTAATTTGCTATCTGTTGGAGAAAATGTTACAGTCCTTGTATCCTGGATCTGAAGTCTTCTTATGTGTACTACTACTAATACTGTAGTTTTTTTGGTTGATGGAAGTTTACTATGTTTAGATTAACATAATCTATAATTTGTCCTAATAAATGTTGTTGTATGTTAGCATGTTTGCAGTGGTCCCTACACTTTAATAAGGGGTGCATTTTGTTTCTTGAATACACGGCATTCTTGCTTTCATTTTTATTTCTGAACCAACTTTTCATCTCCAATTCAAAGGACACACGGAGAATACAATTTCATATGCCGCTTGTCTGCATGTTAAGGTGCCTTAGGATGAAGTTCTCTCCTGTGCTGATCCTCAAACAAGAAGAAGAGAAAGACAGAAAATATATCCTAATTCATCTAGAGACTTTTGGCTTTGCGTTTATGTATATTTCAATCATTTTATGATGCAATTCTAAAAATCTTGAATTACTTTTGAAATATGGCACTGAGATGAGAGTGATTCTAAATTAACTTGTCACCTTTTCAGATCTTTAAAAACAGCAAACACTGCCGAGTATGTGACAAATGCGTTGACAGTTTTGATCATCATTGTCGGGTACAGGATGAGAAACTATTTCCTAAACTCATGGCTTTATTTTCATTCTGTAGAACATCACATTAATTATTCTATTCTACCTTAGGTAATGCATAAAGTGAAAACTAAAATCTAGTATCCTTGCACTAATAAGTGTTTGTTGATGCAGTGGATTAACAATTGTATTGGAAGAAGGAACTACAAGGAGTTTTTTGCCCTAATGATATCTGCCCTTCTCTTGGTAAAGTTGGTTCTCTTTTCTTTAATCAATATTCAAAATGACAAAAAAAACATTTCCCTATCATATAGAGATTTTATAGTTCATGATACGGATATGAGTTTCTTCGGTATGCTTTTCCTCCATCATTCTCATTATACCTTATGACAGGATAGGGAAGAGAGAGAAACTGAATCGAACCAATTCCTTATTCACGAAAAACTTGAGTTGTACTTCATAGAAACCATAGGTTGATCCTTATACATTGTACCTCAGCTAAAAACAGGTGGCCAACTTATTTTCATATATTTTTAGCTGATTACACCCTGATGCATAAACCATCAAGCTCCAGATCCATGAACATTGTTTTTGATTGAACCTTCCTTCTCCAAGAACCACCTGAAGGTTTAAAATTTTATTTTAGCTTATAGAAAGCAATCATTTAGCCCTTTTGGCTCTCTCTCATTATTGACAGGTACATGGGTTGTACATCTTGGGCTTGGATTGCAGCTTATACTTCAGTGGTCAATAGGACTCTTTGTAATTGTGCGATGTTTCCTCAATCGGAGTCACTTTGATGTGGAGATTGTCTCTAAGCTGGGAAGTAGTTTCTCATTGGGACCATTTGTTGTTGTCTTGGTAAGTTGTGCAACAATCTTTGCATATGTTTTCTCACATTTTCAAATTAATATGCAAATAAGAATTATAATCTTTCCCATTGAAGTAATAATAATTTATATAAACAATCTATTTATCATGTAGTGTTCAGCCTTTCAACTGGGTAATTTTACAGGGTTCGTGCACTATTTTGTCTATGATTGCCACACTTCCTCTTGGACAACTTTTCTTCTTCCATGTTTTGCTCATAAGAAAGGTTGATATTCATCTTTCCAAAAGTTTGATTTGAAATATTGATATTTTCTGTATTCAACTTTGTGGTATTCCTGTTATATGATGAATGCATTATATGCTTTCTCTTTTGGTTGAAATGGCAATAACAGGGTGTCAGCACATATGATTACATTGTAGCAATGAGGGAGCAAGATCAGCAAAATATGGGAGGAGCACACAGCCCGCAAATGTCGAGGACAAGCTCTGTGTCAGTATTGAGTCATTCAAGTTCTATGAATGCATTGCACCATGGATCCTGGTGCACTCCACCACGCCTTTTTGTAGAGGACCAGGTCTGAATTTACGGTGTTTGAGCTAAATTTAATGTGCATATGTTCTCCATATCTTTATATGTCAATCAGATCTAAATAACTTATTACACCAGTTTGGTGATTTGCAGTTCTCTGTGTTGCCAAGAGATAGTGTCATGCCTTCTGTCAAGGTAGATAATCGAAATATAAAGAGGACACCTAGTGAACAGACCGTGCAAAAGAATAAGGGATCTGTAAAGATTAGTCCTTGGGCACTGGCTCGAATGAATGCAGAAGAGGTTTCAAGGGTTGCTGCACAAGCAAGGAAAAACTCCAAAATTCTACATCCTATATCAAGGCAAAAAGGTATGCCAGTGATAGAGACGGACAGCAGTTTGGAAAGCAGCAGCAGAGATCTAAGCACAGAGATCTATTCTAATTCTGACAATCATAGACGAATGAACAAACGTGGCAGAGCACAGTCATTGGGGAAGAATTTTCCTTTTACAAGGTCTTTGAAGTTGACTAAAGTTTCTTTGGAAACAGCTAGTAAATCAAATCACAATAGGGACAGAGACCTTATGGACATCAACCAGCCAATCAGGGAAACTTCTTTTGGATTGGCTCCTTTACAATTAGAAGCACAAAGTGCATTTCGGTCTAGCTTGTCAATGTCTACTGGGAGGTTGATTGCAAGATCTGCTGGAAGCAGCTTTGCTTCACCTGATCTTCAACCTTTCCGGGAATCAACGTCAGGCATTGTAGACATACCATCTATTTCAGTTGCCCCTTCATGTATTGCTGATGGCCCCAAGCTCCAAAGATCTACCAGTGATGGGTATGAAGCTTCTGGAGGAGAAAGCGCAGATGACAGTGACCGAGCCTCAGCAAGGTTACGTAAACTACCCTGGAATAAAATGCTTTTGAATCCTGCTTATATGGGTAAAACAAGAACTGCTAAGCCTATTGCATACAAAACGAGCCAAATGCCACACCATATGAATGATTTTAGAACTTTGGGCCAGGAAAGAGGTTTGACAATGCAAGCAAACAGTGGGAAAAGTGTTATGAACGAAACTCCTGAAGGAAAGTATCATCCAGTAGAAGGGATTAATTCTCTCCCTTTGCAATATGATTCACCTGAAAGGGATTTGGATTTCCTTGGTGTGAAAGGCCCTGGTATTGATGAATCTTCCAAGAAAAGCCTCACCACTCGTGGCAATGTGGTTCCTTTGGTCCACAGATCTTCAATCTTAAAAAGGAACTTTGACTCCAATATTGGAAACTAAGAACTCAAATGATTCGTAAATTAGTGATTCTGTTGCACTAAACATCTGAAGCCTGATTACTTGGGCAGGTAAAGGATTCACAGAGGCAATGATTTTTTCTCATCAATGCTTTGGCAATGGAGATTGGAGAACTGAATATTCAGAAGTGAAGAGTGAGTTCCATATTTATTAAATTCAGGCATTATTATATCTCAAATCGCATGTAAAGAAACAAGAAATGTTATAATACTGGACACACATTAGCTTTCCAAGTGGGAGGCAGCATGCCTCTATTTCCCAAAGTGACTAGTAATTCAACTATGCTTTTCAAACCTGTGGTTTTGTCATCTAACACCAACCTTAAGAGCATCCCAGGTGATCTATGTTGTTTTAATCTCTCTCTAATATTGCTCATCCATCTGCTGCCACTGTCAATCTTAAGAGTAATGGAGACAGATTTATCAATTAACAGCTTGTACTGCAGTTATCCCAGCATAGCAGTCATTACGGTCTACAATGGTATAGGCTGAACCTCTTTTGAGATTCTCATTGCATGGCTTTGAATACATTCATGTCTCATTAAATGAATAGACAACAATGGATGCAAAAAACACATTATTTTTTCAGTCTACTATTCTTGTGTTCTGTTTATGATCCAAAGTGTAATCCCAGTATAGCAGCCATGACGGTCAAGAATGGTAAAGGCTGAACTTCTTTTGAGATTTTCATGCATGGCTTTGAATACTTTCTCGTCTCATTAAATGAATAGACAACAATGGTTGCTCAGAACACATTATTTATTATACTTCGGTTCCATTTGTGATCTAAAGTGATAGTTTATAGTTAATAATATTAGTTTACTAATTTACTGTTTGTGTTGGTAGTTAATTGTTAGTTCTTATGGAAAAAGTGGTTGTAAAAATTAAAAAGTGCGAAAGCCTTTATAAAGATCATTGAATAATGTAATTGGTATAGAAAACCCGAACATAATATAATTTTTGTGTTATTTTAATATTTTATATTATTTATAAATGTTATTCTCGATTTTATTTCCATTTTTTTATCTTGGAGTCCACATGTTTTTCATCAGTGACCTTAGGTATATAAACTATAATCTATGATCATATGATTTAAGAGAAAATCATACCATGCATCTTCATTCCATTCCAGAACCAATTGATGTTACATAGGGCAAACCAAATGAAATTGAATGCCAATAATGGACTCATCTCATGCCAGCTACCAAAAAAAAAAGCAAAAAGTGGTGGGTGTGCACTTATCTCACGTTGATAATGATTGTGGAAAAAGGGAGGCTCATATGGAATACATGGCATATCTCTTCAACTTATACATACATAGACGGCATATGAATATCAAAACCAAACCAGCGAACTATACATTACCCATCAAGTTTACTGTAATAAACTTGAAGGACAAAGTATCGCTAAAGATGCATATTTTCATATTGCTTCCAATGTTAGTAGTCACCCTTTGCTTGTGTGGCTCTTTAAGCACCTCTCTTGGTACCTTGCAAACAACAATCAGTCATTGGTATGGTAAATGTATGCACTCAAATGCGGAGTCTATTAAATCAATCTTTAAATAGAAGAGTAGAAGGCCTGGCGTAATGTGCACTGTGGAAAAATGTGATGTCCCATTTATTTCCTCAATATCATGTACAATCTGTCAAGCCCCCCGAGCACAGTCTGCACATAAATTAATTAATGACTGGGATCGCAGCCTGTGACTAAAGAGGGAAAATTCAAAGGTTCGATGAAATTAGCAATTCCATATTAAGGACAGGGTGACGCCCACTTTGGAAGTGTTTTAAACTTTTAATAAAAATAATTAAAAATGCAAAAACCTTTTAAATTTTATGCACTAAATGGAGCAGGATGCCTAGTTCTGGGAAAAAGGGATGCCTCTCCAAGTAAACTTGGATCCCTGGGGATATGTCCTTGGGAAACAGTAGAAGAATCTGTCCGAAATGAGCACTTTGATTTTCAGCAAAAATATTATGGCAACCCAAAACAACTATTTAGAGGCTTAGAAGGTCTCAGTGCTGAAGACACAATTCCTTAGGATGCTGTATCTGTTGACCATAAGATTTCAGTCCACTTGGAAATAAGTTTTTGGAAGGGCATAGGCTTTTTATTTTTCTTGATACAATAAAGAAACCTATAGAAGTCACAACTTACACAACAGATTTTTGAATATTTTTTGTATTAGAAATATAAAGATATTTTATCATTACGGAGTGCCATTAGTAAATCCCTTATGTGTGATGTCCCCAACTCAAGCCATGTGGGCTTTTCTTTCTTTGGATTACTCAAAAGGAAGAGGATGTAGAGCATTATTGGGTAAGTGTGGAGTCCTTGGCTTGTATCTTATTTTATTCTTAAGTTGTGGGCACGTCTTTTTATGCAAGCCTAAAGACTTATTATTTCCTTTTTTTAGTTTAATAGTTTAAGAGGCATGTACTTCAAGTGATTTTTATTAAACATGTGCAAAAAGGGTAAAGGGAACATTACATATACTAGGGACATTACAAAATATGACAAATCAAAGGGCTATAGTTAGGATAAAATGCAAGATGAGTGAGACACTAAACTAAGGCAATGTGTAAGACAAAGTAAAATAACAATGGGTGTGCAATACAATTAGATTATAAATAATCAAAATGAAAATTTACACAATGAATGGATCAAGACGAGTTATGATATATTTACTTGAGGTGGAGTAGTTGGTACATTAACTTCTTTGTTGGCTTTGAGCATTTGTAGAGATGGTTGTATGTGGGATCAAGAAAGATAAAGCAAATCATTGAAGGGGATGTATAATAATTGGTGCACTTTGTTGGTGCATCTCTTCCTCTTGGATCTTGGCTTCTAGTTTCAACTTGTCTCCCTTTAGTAAAGTCCCTTTACTATAAATCTTTAAGTTGTCCAAAACCTATGAAGTTCTCTGGGGAAAATTGCTTATTTAGCACTAAACAAGTGAAAATGTGTTCTTTTAGAAATGGAGGACAAGGATTTATATATATTAATCTTGAGTCATTATTTCAAATATCCAATGACACTATTCATAGCCAATAAAGATAATTATAGCTACATTAAGGTGATTAGGAAGTGTTGCAAATCTAAAGCAATTTAATAAGGATAAACAAATATCATAGAGAAAATATGAGAATTAATTATAAGTATTATGTGAGAGCAAAATGTGAATGCTAAAAGGAATGTAAGTGTGTAACAAAGACCTATAAAACATCTAACAAGAATACTCACATTAACTCATCCAATTTCAAATTTGGGAGGTTTATATGCCAACATGTCCTTGACAAAACAAAATCTTAATAAAAACAATTTTGAAGTGTATGGATATGGTCCAATGAAGTTCATCAATGGCCACACATTGTAATGAGGATTGGTCCCTTTCGCAAAAATCCACAAAATCACGGGGACACATCCCCCTTTGAAATCTAGGCGTTTTGGAGATGGGGACGTCCCTAGGATGTGGGGACATCAGGGAGACATCCCCCCGCCGCACTGCCACCGCCACCACCACCAAGACGACGAGGACGCTTTTGGGACAGCTAGGTGTCCCTCGACTGTCTTGAGGACGCCTAGAAGTCTCCCACAATCAGATAAAAAACAACAAACGAATAAAAAATATTTAATTTTTTTCTTGAAATTAGAGCCCATGGCCGAACCCTAATTGCCAATGGGCCCCACCAATGCCTTCTAAACTCTATAAAACACTCCAAATTCCTCATTTTTACTCACAATCTGATTTCATCAACTAGGTTAAAGAGGAGGAAAAGAGTGAGTGAAGGAGTGAAAGAATGATTGAAGTGTTGCAAGTGCAAGAGGAGTGAGAAAAAGCAAGAAGAAAAAGAAGAGGGATTCTATACCAAGTTGGAAGGAATTTTCAAGCATAATGTAGGATTCTATGATTGTTTTTTAATTTTTTAATTAGTTTTATTTTCAAAATTTAATTTTATTCATAATTTCATAATGATTCAGTTCATTGTTCATGTTATCAAAATTCAATATTGAAATTTAAAATTTATTTCCAAGTTTGTCAAACTAGGTTGGAACTTTTGTGTATCCTTTGTTTTTGTGGTTCGTGCGACCTGAAGTAAAAAAAACAAAAGTAAAATCCTTGGTTGACAAAGATTAAGAGCAACAATTTTTATGTGTATCCCCTACTTCTGTAGCTCGTGTGATTTGAAGTAAGAAAAACAAAAAAAAATTTGTGCCTTAATCCTTTGCATTATGTTGCATGCATCATAGTTTGAATTTTAATTTTATGATTATACGCTTATAAATTTTATATTTTTTATTGTAGTGTTGCAATGAGTTCTCATGACATGAGTGAGGATGAGGTTGAGGTTCACAGTGAAAGTACTAAATCCAATTATGCACCTGACGTTGAGATTGAGAGGGGTGGCCATGATGATCAAATCCAAAGCATTAGTTCCATGGTGAGTGTAGCTGAAATTATTAATTGCTTCTCCTTACTAGCACAATATGCTAAAGGTCCTTTTGATCATAAGTTCCTTTGAAACAATTTGCAACAAAATTACCGAGCCCTAGGACATTTGAGGGCACAAGGTTGTGGAAGTGCCACTTTTGTGGTGTTGAATTCTTTGGTAGCATTACTAGAGTTAATACCCACCTTCATATCCAAGGAAAAGGTGTGGAAGCATGTAATTTTTTGGGAGACCAACAAATTTGAAATACAAAGTCAAAATATATAAGCTATGGGGTGTCAGTGAAGCCAATGTAGCCACACTTGTATATGCTACTTTGTCTCATAGGTCATAGGGTCATCAAATCCATCCACACAATTCTACTTCTACTTTGCAGAGACAAGTTGCACAAATGCCAGGTCCTTCTTCAAGGGCCAATTCAGTAGAGGCTAGGGGGAAACACAAGTTGACAAATGATGCTAGTAACCCAATAGTTGAGTTATTCAATGTGCAGTTGAAGGATGATATAGATGATGCCATTGTAAAATTCTTCTTTGCCAATGGCATTCCATTCCATGTGGCTTGATCTCCTTATTATAAGGAGATGATGTCGATGATAGCAAGGGGAGGACCACCATATGTGCCACCAAGGGAGACAAAATTGAGGACCACAATCTTGGATAAGAATTATTCCAAGATAAATGTGTTAATGGAGAAAATGAAGGAATGTTGGGTGCAAAGTGGATGCAATATAGTCATAGATGGGTGGATGAGCATTAGGCATCCTCCACTCATCAATATCATGGTTATATGATAGAGGGCTCATATTTTCTTACGATAGTTGACTATTTAGGAAATTGCAAAGATGTCGAGTTTCAGTTTCCGATCCTCAAGAATGCTATTGAGAAAGTTGAGCCACAAAATGTGGTCCAACTAGTGGCAGAGGCGGAAAATGTGTGCAAAGTTGTAGGGAAATTGATTGAGACAACTTATAGACATATTTGGTGGACTTCTTGTTGTGTGCATGCTATGGATAATGCACTCAAGGACATGGGACAAATTGATTAGATCAAAGCAGTGGTCAATGATGCTAGAGATGTGCAAATGTTTATCTGCAATCACCACACTTCACATGCACTCTTCAGGAGCTTCTCTAAGAAGTTTTTGAAACTAGTCGAGACTAGATATGCATCATATTTCATTATCTTTAAAAGAATGAGTTGCAAGAGGCATTGCAACTAATGGTTATGATAGCATAGTGGACTTGGTGGCCCAAGTCCAAGACAAAGTAGGGGAAGAGAGTGAAGGATCCAGTGAAGAGCAATGTTTTTTGGGGTGATGCAAAGTATATAGTTTCCATAATTACTCCAATTTTTTAGGTGATTAGATATGGGGATGCCAATGCACCTAACCTTGGAGAGATGTATGAGTGCATTGATAGTGTGCTTAACCGAATGAGGGTTGTCATGCAAGAGGACCCCACATTAGCATTCTGTAATTAGCACATTCATCCAATCATTCATCAGAGATGTGAGAAGCTCAATATGCCCTTGCACATGGTTGCCTATGCATTGAACCCCGAGTGGTACAAGCAAAGGCATGGTAGAGTTACACCCATACATGATGCTAAGGTGAAGGTAGGGTTCTTTAGGGCCATTGAAAATATGTATGATCCTATAGAGGTCATCATCATTCGTACTGAGTGGATATAATTTTCCACTCTTAGGGGTTATTTTGAGGCAACCAAGTTGGATATGACAACTATGGCACATGAGGACCCAATTTTGTGGTGGAATTGCCAGGGACCAATTTCTTTGACTACCACTCTAGCCATTCAATTTCTATCTCGGGTTTTTAGGTCTTCATATGCCGAGGGGAACTGGTCTACTTATAACTTCATCCACTCTCTTAAGAGGAACATACTTACCTCTAGGAGAGCAAAGAAGCTTGTGGTTGTACATAGTGCTTTGCATCTCATTAACTAAAAGACACGTGTACAAATAGAGTCTAGCAGTGCGGCGGGATGTAGAGCCAAATGAGCCAACCCATATTGATGTGGATGCAGCAGTTACATAATTAGGCCTGCTTGGTATTAGTTTGGTGGAGCTTGACTATGTGTCCACTTCCAACAGTTCTGGTGATGAGGAGTTTGGAGATGATTGGAGGCCTCACTTTACTCCATTTTGTTATTTTGACATCATTGTACTAATTGTAATAATCATTATGAAATCTTGAATATAAAATTCAAATTCAACATTTTCATTGTTCAAACTTGAATGTAAATTGTTAAGTAGTATTAATAACATTATAGTATTTATGTATTTTAGTTTTACTAATTTAGTAATTTCCAAAGTTTCATTTGTAAATTCAATATTGTAATTCTTATACATCTTTTTATAACTATTTTTTCAAGTACTATATGTATATCGATGATGCCATCCCCTCGTTGTCCTCAAACTTAGGCCCTTGGTCCCCCCATCCTTGAAACTCGTCCCTACATCGTTTGTCAAGAAACTCCGTGGAACATTGCAAAAAACAATAAACAAGTATAATGAATGCACACAATAAATAGGTATAAAAAATAAGCAAGTAATTATGTGCTTTTACATAGGTGACTAAGGATGATTGACATGTGAAGAGCACATGTTGAGTAGTGATGCTAAGTTGACTCTATGGCAATGGTGCTTGGTTAGGTGTGATAAATTGTGAAATACCTCCACTATTTTGATTTTGTGCAAAAAATAATTTCGTGGCACTATAAGATTCCTTGGTCTTAAAATGTGAATGCTTCTTATAGTTTTTCAATAGGTAGAGGGTTGCAAAGTTGTGACAATCAAAAGTAATATGAAGTACTTTTTTATGGTTTAAAAGTTTTAGTCAAACCTTAGAATTACAGGTTTCAAATTTTAATTTGATTTTAGGAATTCAAGAGAACTTGACTTTTAAGTGACCATTTGTAAAGAAACGAGGAATGATGGCCAAGGGGACATAGGCATGCTCAAGTAAGCGGTACAAGGCCAAGCAACACACAATTTTGTTGGAAATATTGAGGCTACAAACGATTATTAAATAACAAACATATTTATTAGGAAATTTTATCTAGTGGAGTTTAACCTAGAGGAAATCACATGTAATGTAGGAATAGATTCTGTATACGTCCAAAAATGGTCATGATTAAGCTTGTTAATTAATTAAATATGATTTATTTAATTAATCCTCCTAAAGTCATCTACATATAAATAAATCTAATCATTTATTTATATCGTTCATTTTCTAAATTCTTCTACCTTAATTAAATAAATAAGTTTATTTAATTATTAACATTTCTACCTTCCGCTTAATTAAACTAGCACTTGCACCAGAAGGGGTGCAAGGGTTACGCCGATAGAAAAGTATATTTAAATTAGCATGTTAAGGAGACATTCTTTATTTTTACTGATGTCATATTCCAATATATCATATACCGGGTTTTTGGAAAATATGTTATTTCTATATCACGTCTATTCACATTCATATACATATGAGGACAATTTAACATTGCATTTATGAAGACCCCAATCCTAAAGATGAATAGTAATCTAATTTTTTTCAAAATCCTAGATGTATAAAGAACTACTTTCAACAAATATTATTGGTAAGAAACCTTCCACAAACGAGTAGATTAATTTAACTAGGCATTCCAAGCACCCAATGTTACAACCAAAATAATTCAAATTAGCTTTAGCTCTAACATTTTCAATTTCCTCTCTCGCTACAAATAACTCAATTTGTTCAATATGTTTTGTTTGTTAGGAAGAAGAGAGTAAAATATAGTTTTTGTGTTGTTCCAAGTGAGTGATAACAAGATGAAAGACGGACACAATTATTTTAGAATGAAATAAAACACTAACAAAAATTGATTTGGGGTTGTGCAACACCTTTCTTGAATTTTTGTTACCATTTTTACCATACTTTTTGAAGAGTATATTTTTTCTTGTTTTTTACCATACAGATTGTGTGGTATCAATGCAAGAAGTTCGTGGAAGCTTCTAGAATGTTTTCCAGCAAATTTCAGACATTTGTAGTAGCAAGATTGTATACAAAGTCCTTTGACAAAGTGTTGCACAGATTGGTGCTTGCATAGAGCACAACCATGGCCAAATGCTTGAGGAGAAAACTTTAGAAGATTTATTCCTATCCTTGCATATCACATCTACTCTTAATATAAAAAGAACAAGATTCATGTTTTGTTTGTAAGCTTATAAGAAAAAGCTACATGAATTTTGGAAATTCTTGTCAGGCAGACCTCAAATTACAAAATTGTTTAATCAATGGTGTACATTCTTCTCCCTGCAATGAAAGAGGCGAGGGCACTTTTGTCCTAATCCAGGCAATGCCAAGTTACGAGATGGAGATGAGAATTGGGTATTTTGCCCCACATCAGAGAATCGAGGTCTGGGTGGCTTCATCCCCACATCTGAGAGTCAAGGAGGTCTGTGTGGGCCATTGATGGGGTTTTGAATGAGGGTGGGCATAATCATTTTAGGAGCCTGAAATAGGCATCCTGCTTGGTTGTTGGGGAGTCACCATCTCACAAGACTCTGTTGCAGAGACAGAGGCATTGGCATAAAGCTTCCAGATGATGTCCTCTCTGTACCTGGGGAAGACATTGTACTCTGTTTTCATAGAATCACACTCCTCTTTCAATGCTTGGAAGCTGCTACTCAATTGGATAGTAGCAGGTGGAGTGAAAGGAGAAGTGACAAGTGGAGGTGAGCAGGGCTGAGATGGAATGGAACCCGGTGTGTGGCCTTTCACAGCGAGTAGCTTTAGTTCCAATTCAACAACCTGCATTCTTAATTGCTCATTCTCCTTTTGCAACTGCTTGTTCAGTTCAGTTTGGGAATCGGGTATCTCTAACTCTTCATTTGGAATGCAAGCCTGCAAAATCATTGAGGTAATTTTCCATCAAAGACCTCTTTCTTGACTGCTTCCAAACTACCCTAAGGCAACACACAGATTGGATTAAATCTGGCCACAACTTGCCCTTGTACGAATTTCCTTTGCTCGATTTTCCCAGTGAAGAGTATTGTGTGTTTCTGAATAAGATGTATTGCTAGGACTGATATTTGCAATCATGGTTGTGTGGCAAGCTCCACCCAACGAATCCTGCAACCACCCAACAAGGTCTCTCTAAGTTAGTTTTATAACAAATTTTCCCAAACCACCATGAAAAAATTAAGATTTTGCTTATGTAACAGTGCAAAGAAACCTAGGTCCTTGAGAGTATGAATACTAATCTGAACAACTAAAGGGTGTCTGTCTATAAGACTACACATAGTTCCTTTGCTTCAGTGCTTAAGTGAATACTGTTCACCCATGTGATGTGTTGATAGAAGACTGGAACCAAATGGAAATAAATGAAAGCAAAGAAATAATGGCATTCCTACCTTGAGAAGCTGTATAAGTTTAGAAGCTCTATATAGAATGTGGCTTTTCCCTTCCACCAGAGCCTTAATGTAGCTACTAAGTGCCAAAAAGGATTTATTATATTGGCCCCTTCTACAGATCTCAGCGTCCGTTGATCTGTGGCAGTAGATCTCTCAGATCCAGCCAAATCTACAAGAGATAATTTGCCTGAATGAGTAACAGTGGTTGATCCCTCCTTTAGTCTGCATTCCAGCACAACCTGCAACATGAACTGGGTAAGTTCAAACCCTGGCTGGTACTAGATAGTGGAAAATTGCAGTGTAAAATTAGTAGTCCCATTAAGTTTAAGTTTAATTTAAAGGGTGTGAAGTGCAAACCTACAGGATAGCATGGGATCTCGATGAGGTCTCATTGAGTCGATTGGCCTTTGTTGTTCGGTTGTGGTTGCCTCTATAGAGCAAGGCCATCACCTGCCAAGCCTTCCTTAGAAGTCTGTGGTAATTAGAAGTAAGATGAGCTCAGATTTTGAAAAGTTCTAAACATACCTCATTAATTGTGCGAGTATGGTGTTGCGTGATCCCTGAAGAGACATTCCCCTGAAGAAAGAAGAGGAGCAAAGATCAGTAATCCAAGTTAATCAAAATGGTATCAGAAGAATTCTCAGCTCAAACAGAGATGTTGGGAGACGTTTAGAAATTACCTATTTATCCTCTCTAAGAACAAGAGGCTTGCCAGGTGACAGGAGATCCTTCACCGCTTCATTTTAGACCTCCAGATAAGAGATTGAAACGACATGTTCACCATTAAAGCTCAACTATTGAAGCTTTGCTACGAGATATTTTATAGCAAGAACCATAACACCTGGATTCGTGTGTTCCAAGCATAGTGTGGGTTTTCCCTGCCCCCGTCGCTCCATAGCACAACACAGAGGCATTTCTTCCTTGCAGAACACAATAATATCTGCAAGGCGGTGGAGTGAGTAAATGCAGATTTGACGAAGATCGTAAGTCACCTACATAATTTAAAGCTCACCTTGTCGGACGGATTCAACTTCGCATTTCATTGAAACCATTACCGATTTTGTGGGAGATTTTCGAAGTTTGCCGACGTGAGACAGGTTTCCGGCACAAAACTCCTAAAATATATAGCCTATCGGCTAATTAAATAAATTTTCATAACTTATTTGATTATCGTATTGTTCTAAAGTTTGAATATTTTTGAATATTCGAATAATAGAATATTCTTTTCATCCTCAATTTAAATATTAAATATTTTATTTAATATTTTCCTCTAACTTCATTTCTAAAACATAATTAAATATGATTTATTTAATTATGTGAGTTTCCATTATCATCTTCACTTCCAAATTAAATAAATATATTTTATTTAATTTCTAACTCACGCTAAACTCACCCTTCCAAATTTTCAACTCATCCTTCGGAATGGAAGTTTCCCTTCGAAACTCAATGACGAAAATTGAAAGAAAAGGGAAACCTTCCATTCTTCTCTCCACTTTCGAAAATCTCCCGCCGTCCGTTCGAACAAGCTTAATCCGGACCGTCGATCAAATCATCCAATCAAATCCGTTCGAAAACTCTATAAATTCTGATGCAAATCCAAGCTTTTAGTTACCCACACCAACACGTACCTACGCACGAAGATTCACGCAATCAGCTTAGGCATTCATATCAATTTTAGCATCACAACAATCTTATCATCTTAGTATAGCTTTTGCATTTAGCATAATATGTATTTGCATTTTTATCTCGTTCTTCATGCTGTCCTTTTGTTGAGCTCGATCTGCTGATATGAGAGCCATTCAAAACAACAAAACGCTGAAGTTAGAGGAAGATAAAACGACTTTGGGGAAGCTGCTATCACGGTTTTCTCATTTCCGTTTATTTTTCAGCTTTCTTGATTTAATGTTTTATTAATGTGTTTGATTTCCATTTAATTGATCCAATATTTCACACACATAAAATGGCGCCCACCGTGGGGCACAAACCCACAAATTTAACATTATCTGCAAGTTTGTTTTGATAGTTTCCGCCTTCTGGAGTCAATTTTCGAAAAAAAATTGACGTTTAGGCGCATTCGAAATTTCTTGAGGCGCATACGGGGTTTTAACCTTTTGTTTTGCAGGATTCTGGAGTGCATACCGTGACTGTTTAGGCGCATACTGTAACTGTTTAGGTGCATACCGTGACTGTTTAGGTGCATAGAGTAACTGTTTAGGCGCATATAGAATCTTTCTTTTGGCAACACAGTAATTGTTTTTAAAGCATATAAATCTTTTTTGTGGCGCATATAGCTTCTGTTCTGGTGCATATAGCATTGTTCCCACGCATATAGTGACTATTTAGGTGCATATAGCATTTGTTCCGGTGCATATACCCTCTGTTCCGGCGCATATATCTTGTGGCACATATAGCTTCTATTCGGGCACATATAAATTGTAACAAAAACACAGAATTCTGAGTCTGACGCCTTCCGCAGACAAAATTCTTTTTCTTTTTCCGAATTTTAAAATGAAGCAATCCTAGGGTAGCCACATCTGGATTAAAATGAAGCAATCTAGATTAGTCACCAAACAATGATCTTGTAGTTAAAATTGAACAAAACTTGTTTTTTTTGGTGAAGCAATATCTTCTCTTAGATTAGATCATTGTGATTTGGAATTTAAAAAGAACATCTGCTTGCTTTGACTGTGGCAATAGGTCTATGCTCTCCCCTTAACTGGGTGATCAGAATACCAGACTTTCCTTTTCATTTCATGAATTTTACTGCTTTAATTACCTCCTTTAGAGAGCCTGCCGTAGTGGGAAAAAGTACTCACCCTACAGGAACGACTCAAGTGGGTTCAAGCCAAAGCCAGGCTATTCCACCCTACTATAAAATTTAGAGCAAATATGGGGAAACCCTCTTTTTTCCGGTAGTGTGCAAGATAACCATCCCCAAAACCTTTGTTCTAAAGGTTGGGAGGTCTCTTGAGGGATTTTATTATTGCCGCACCGAACGGAAATCCTTACTACGAACCTAGTGTAGTGACCAGCCGAAGTCAGTTTCTGAACATTCTAATAATCACAGTGCAAGGGGAGGGAAGATATGCCCCCAAGACACTCACCATATAACTGCCAAGGACCGTTTGCTCAGGGGATCTGGTATTCACTTCCGTAACTCTGAGTACGCGCCTGGAAAAGACAAAAACATGGGCGCCCCTTTGGGGGTGATACGGCTATGTGAGTCGACGCAGTTCTAAGATGTGGGTTGTTGATTACTAGAATGACCTACTTGAGCATTTAAGAGTGAGTCCGTCTGAATTGTCTTTCATGTGCAAAACCTGTGAAAACATTTGTTGAAAACATTTTCTTGATCAAAACACTTCATGTTAGTACAGTGCTTTTAGAACAACTGTTTTCAAAGATGTTTGTTGTGTCTTCCATCACATAAATTCAGATAAAGAGATCATCCAAAATGAACATGAAGAACAACAACTGAATTCACTCAAAAAAATTTCATACCATTGGTCTAATAACATTCCCAATACTTCTTTTCCCATGCTTAGAGATTGGAGATCAACAAAATTTCCCAAGAAATCAATGTCCAAGAGAATCAGAAAACCCAAGAAACCATTAGGATACAAGAAAACACTGCAAAAGAGAAAATTCTTGTACAAAAGTCGACAAGTCTTGCTTCACTACCGAGGATTTTTTCACAGATACCAAGACTTTGTTAGAGGATTCACTGATGAGTATGTTGTAGATCCCTTATATTCTTGAGCTTATTATCAGAGATTAGCTCTATCACAACGGCATAATCATAACCAACCTCTTGAATTTGACAACATACCACAACCTTCTATAGAATATCCTTCACATCCCAATCAAATCCTTTAGTGATTTTGGAATCTTTCTTCGAAAAATAAAGATCAAAACTTTAAGAGTGCATCTCTCAAACAACTTTCTAATTTTTGGTTCAACTTCCCCAATAGGATTTTGAAATCCTTCATCAATTGGAAGCCACAATCAATAAATTAGGAGCATCCTTGATCATATCATAAAATTCCGCATCTTATTAGATCATCATCATTGCACTTGTCAGAAACTAGGATCTAAGTTTGGAAGAATTTTTCAAAGTCATATGCCTATCTTCACAAGATCCCAATTCAATAAATTGAAGGACGAAATCCAACAAGGACATACTCAAAGCATTCAAGAAGAGGGTGAAAGCAACAATCCTCTTCACATCATGAATCGTAATCCACTTTTTGACAAAGATACAGATAATAGAGAAGAAAATTCGTTTCACCAATACAAAGACATGAACAAAACACAGATAGATAGTGATGAGGAACAAGATGAGGAACATCTTAGAGAGGCTGAACAAGATCAAAAATTCCATAAAGCCATTGAAAAGATCTTGCAGTGAGATAAGGAAAAATATTTTCGCTATCTAGCCAAACAAGAGGCTAAATTGCCTCATGACTTTAATACTGAAAACTTGAAAAATAAACCTGAAGAGATGCCCCTTTCCGATCTTAGTGCTTTGACCCAACAAATCAAGGCACTTCAAGGACAAGTTAAAGAATTACAAGGGGGAACAACCACAAAGAAATATACCTTGGAGGAAATTTGTCCTTATCCTTTCGATAGAAGTCTTAACATGATTCCTTTTCCCAAGCATTGTGAAATGCCAAAATTTGATCGGTATAATGGGAAAACATATCCAATCGATCATGTTAGAGACTTCAGAAACATGACATTGGAATTCACTCACGAAGACACTTACTTGATGCGATTGTTTCCAAGGAGCCTTGGGGTACACTCTATGGAATGGCTATCTAAGATTACACCTCCCGTCAGGACATTTGAAGAATTGATCAACCTATTCATATCACAATATACCTACAACATACAACACTAGATCACCATGATAGATCTTTGCAAAGTTGCACAAAAACCTGGCGAATCTTTCATTACGTTTCTTCAGAGATGGAGAAGAATGTTTGCTAGGTATCCACGTCCTGTTCCTGAAAAGGAAAAGATGGTTACCTTCATTAACAGTTTAAATTCATAAATGAGCTATCATTTGAACTTACATTGTCCTTCTTCTTTTGAGAAAATGATTGAAGATGCCATAACCATTGAAAATGCTTTGGTCAAAAGAGGGATAATAAAACATGACAAGGACAATCCTAGCTCATCCAACCATCACAATAATCAGGACAAGTCCAAATTTTGGACTCGCAACAAAAATATGGTGAATGATGGTATTGTTGATGCAAATCATGCCTCAACCAAGCCATTTATCCTCAATGCTCCAAACACTCGCAACAAAAATGTCAACTTGATTGCAAATCACAGAAATAATCCTCCTCCTCCGAGGAACAATATAAATCAAAACTCTGCTCCCAATCAAGGGACTTCCAACAACCAAGGTTACCGAGGAACCAATAACAATCACAATTCCTTAGGGAACACCTCGAATTCAAATCCTCAGATATTTTCATTCTTCTCTAGTAGAAGAACTTTCACTCCACTAGGCCAATCTGTAGAATCCACATTCAAAGAATTGATGGCCAAAAATGTCATTACTTTGCCGCCTCAACGAAATTATGAACCCAGTGTAAGGCCTCCATCATGGAATGAGGCATACTATTGTGATTATCATCGGTGTAAAGGTCATCGCACAAATAACTGCCAAGCCTTGAAGAATGCCATTCAAGACTTAATTGACAATGACATCATCACAATAGAAGGAAATCGACAAACCAACGCAGACCACCAAGCATTTCGCAACCCTTTGCCAAATTATCAAAAGGGTGAGTCTTCTGAAAAGAATGTGAATCATATCCATGATGATCATATAATCAATCATCTCTACGCAGACGACTAGCGGGTGAATTTCATTAAAGTCAACACGAAGGTGGAATATAGAGAAGTCAACGCAACAACAAGAGCGCAAGCTAAAGTTGTCTTAAAGGGCGCCTCTTCAAAAACCATTGAACCTCCACCTCAAAATCAATATGATTTGGTCAATCAACTTCAGAAAACCCCCGCTCAAATCTCTATTCTGGAACTATTGAAGATTTCTCCAGCCCATAAGGAAATTATCGAAAAATCCCTCATTGAAACTAATGTATCTAGTGACCTGGATGTGAACCAATTTCAAGCCATGGTAGGACACTTGTCCTCACCCACTTGCCTTTCATTCTCTGAAAAAGATGATGTTTCCATAACTCATCCCCATAATTCATCATTATACTTAGAAGTCATGGTTCACAAGTTTCGTATTAGACGAGTTCTAATAGATGGAGGTGTTGGTTTGAACATCTGTACTATGAAGTTGGTTAAAGCTTTGGGATTTTCTGAAGATTCCATTAATTTCAGAAGAAATATTACCATAAAAGCTTATGATGATGAAGAAAGAGCATCCAAAGGTTTGATCATGCTGCTAATCAGAGTGGGATCTGTTATAAAGAATACTTTCTGTCAAGTCTTGGACCGTGATCTTGCATATAACATCTTGTTGGGTCGTCCTTGGATCCACGAAATGCAAGCTGTCCCATCAACCTATCATCAATGTCTCAAGTTTCCTTATGATGGACAGGAAATCATGATACCTGCTGATAACTCCAATATTCAAACTTGTGCCAATATAAAAGCCATTCAAGATACTTTGGTCCCTAACAATCGAGAAGCTCATGCTAGGACTTCTCTAAAGATTGACACACAAATCAGTCAATTGACCAATACTTTTGACAAAAAAATGAAATTCAAGGATCATGGAGTTGGAGAATACTCTCTTTGTCTTGCCAATTTACCTGCATCACCTCGATCACATGGACAACCGTCTATCAGGGAACATCAGATATCAACAGCATCAACATCAAAGTAAACACCAATAGAGCCAATCACAAAATTTAATGGACAATTCATCAAAGAAAAATTCCCCATGGAAAATCCTGAGGATACAGAAATTATAAACTGGCTCTATAAAGATGAAGATGAAGTAGTCTCTAACATCAAATTACCCACAGAAAAATATGGAAAAGGGTACTCAATCATGCAGAAGATGGGCTATGATAATGGTCCTATCAGAAAAAGGAAGGAAGGAGTAGTTGAACCTATTCACCTTCGCAGAATTGCTACAAAAGAGAAAACTGGACTAGGTTATGATACTCACTCCAAAGAAGGCACATCCAGACAACCACATGGAACTATATTCGCATTGCAAGAAGGCTCAGATTCACGAGAAGTATGTTTGACAAATGTTCAGAACTTCTTGGATAACAATTCTGACACAGACTCTGCTGAATATGAATGGGACACCATTTACAATGATGAGTTCTGGAGAGACAAAGAGGTTGATGTAATACACCGGTATACCCCAACTCTAATTGAAGGACAAAGTTTAGGGTCCCAACCACAAGAATCTGAACCACAAATTGACTATGATTCTAGTGATACTGAGTCAGATCTAAACGAACAAGATTATCATGAGGACAGTATCATCATTGATCCGCCCCATACCTCGGATCCTATTGACCACTCCGTTATGACCTTAACCATAGCCGACTTCACACAACCTGATGACCCGCTATCTTTAATTTATCCTGATCTCATTGATTGGGATTCAACTGAACCTATCGATATACCTATGTTTCCAAGTGACGAAGCTATCGTAAACTTCCTTTCTGCAGAAGATACAAATGATTGTTCCACCAGTGATTTTTGACATAGAGTTTTTGATCAGGAAAGTGTCAAGTGTCCTAGCTGCAAAAGTAAAAACAAAAAAGAAAGATCTAATGGTGAAAACCAGAATCTGGCAGTATTAGATCAAACAAAAGATAAAATAAAGAGCGTATCAGAAGGTGAAAACCTCTTTGAGGCACCAGACGATGGGAATCTTGACACTCTCCCGGAGCACTACCATGAGCGATCGCCTATTCTGATTGAGCCTACAAATGCGGTCAATCTTGAGACTTCCGACAAACCAAGGATCCTACAATTAGCTGCATCAATGACAGAGAAAGAAATACCAAAGTTCATGGAATTCCTGAAAGCAAATCAAGTAAATTTTGTGTGGTCTTACGCTGACATGCCTGGTCTTGGTCCTGATCTTATCATGCATCACTTTTCTATCAAACCAAGGGCCAAGCCGGTGAAACAAAAACTCAGAAAGATGCACCCTCATGTCGCATTATTGGTTAAGGAAGAACTGAGAAAAATCCTTGATGTGGGCTTCATAAGACCAATCGACTATGCAGAATGGATCTCCAACATTGTTCCTGTATCCAAGCCAGATAAAACTATGAGAATATGCACAGATTTCAGGGATCTTAATAAAGCATGTCCTAAGGATGACTTCCCACTGCCTAGCATTGATACTATAGTTGATCTAACAGCTGGCTATGCCATGTACTCATTAATGGATGGTTTTTCTTGCTAAAACCAAATCAAGATTGCACCTGAAGACCAAGAGAAAACAACTTTTACATGTCCATGGGGAACCTACTGTTGGAACGTCATGCCTTTTGGTCTGAAGAATGCTGGGGCTACTTATCAAAGAGCCATGACTACAATATTTCATGACATGATGCATATCTTCATGGAAGATTATGTAGATGACATATTGGAAAAATCATACACCAGAGAAGGACATCTTGAAATATTATCCAAAATATTTGCAAGATTGGAGAAATTCAAAGTTCGCCTCAACCCGAAGAAATGTGTTTTTGGGGTCAAATCTGGGAAACTCTTGGGGTATATTGTTTCAGAAAAAGGAATTGAGGTAGATCCCGTGAAAGTACATGCAATCATGGAAATGCCTCCACCAAAGAACATCAGTAAGTTAAGATCACTACAAGGATGACTGCAGTCTATACGAAGGTTCATTGCGCAATTGGCCGATAAAAGTTTACCTTTCACACATCTACTGCATAAAAATGTTCCTTTCAAGTGGGATGACAAATGTGAATTGGCCTTTCAACAAATGAAACAATATCTGATGACACCACCAGTTCTCATACCACCCAATCCAGACAAACCACTCATCTTATACATTGCTGCAATAGAGACATCTCTGGGGGCACTACTCATGCAAGAATACTCTACAAGAAAGGAACGTGCAATCTACTACATTAGCAGAACACTAACAAGTCATGAGCTCAATTACACTTCTATTGAGAAAGCTTGTCTAGCAGTAGTCTTTGCTTCACAAAAAATTTGGCATTACATGTTGACCCATACAATCAATCTGGTTTCAAAGATTGATCCACTCAAGTATTTGTTGAGCAAAGCATCATTAACAGGAAGGTTAGCAAAGTGGGTAATGATTCTGAGTGAGTTCGACATCCATTATGTTGATCGCAAGGCAATCAAAGGACAAGTTATCGCTGATCAATTGGATGAAGCACCACTACAAGCAGATCATCCCCTGCACATTGAATTTCCAGATGCTGATGTCTTTACTGTAGAATCCAGGCAACTATGGTCCTTATATTTTGATGGTTCTTTTACCCAACATGGATCGGGGGCAGGCATACTTTTCATCACCCCTCAAGGACACACCATTCCTCAATCATATAGGCTGATGTTTCCATGCACCAACAACATAGCCGAATATGAAGCATTGATCACTGGGCTCAAAATAGCACTAGAATGGAGAATTACAGAATTACAGGTGTATGGCGACTCATAGCTAGTCATTTGTCAGATCAATAATGATTATCAAACCAAAGATAACAAACTACTGCCTTATAAAAAGATGGTGGATGACTTCAAGAAATATTTTTTGGACATCAAATTCACACAAATTCCAAGGCTTGATAATAAAACAGTTGACGCCATGGCTACAATTGCATCATTGTTACAACTCCCAGAAACTCTGAATTGTTATGAATTTCTGGTGGAACAATCATTTATGCCTGCTTATGATACCCCTGAAAGCCAAATCATTTGCCACTTGGTAGGATTCGATTCGCCTTGGTATGGAAAAATTTATGCCTATCTCAAAGACGATATCCTACCACCTGATTTATCCCGTAACCAAAAACGCAATTTTATCTGCCAATCCACTCGTTACACTCTTATCGCTGACACCCTTTATTGCCGTGGTCTTGATGGTACTCTACTTTGATGTCTTGAACGTGAGGAATCTGACAAAGCTTTACAAGAAGTTCATGGTGGCATTTGTGGTACTCATTCGAGTGGACTAACCTTATCCAAGAAATTGATTAGAATGGGTTACTACTGGCCTACAATGGAGAGGGAATCATTCACTTTTGTGAAAACATGCTCAAAATGTCAGATTCATGGGAATCTCATTCATGCTCCTGCACAGGAAATTCAACCATTCACGCCAACCTGGCCATTTTCTCAATGGGGGTTAGATCTAGTGGGCAAGATTCATCCTTCTTCATCAAATGGGCATAAGTTCATCATCACAGCTACAGAGTATTTCACCAAGTGGATTGAGGCAGTCCCTCTTACTAAAGTCACCAGCAAACAAATATCAACATTCATACTCAACTATATCATTTGTCGGTATGGCATTCCCAACTCCATTATTACAGATAATGGACGTCCATTCAAAAATCAGGATGTGGATGAACTTTGTGAGAGATTTCACATTCAACATAGATATTCAACACCTTACTATCCACAAGGGAATGGCCAAGCAGAGGCCTCAAATAAAACAATATTGAAAATCTTGAAAAAGACTGTGAACGATTCAGGAAAGGATTGACACATGCAACTCAATCCTGCCTTGTGGGCCTACAAAACTAGTGTCTACACGCCAATAGGAGCAACACCATTTGCTCTTGTCTATGGAGTAGAAGCCATACTACCGTTAGAAGTTGAGATTCCCTCACTCAGAGTATCATTGCAAGGCCTCACAACAGATGATGAATACAGAGTCTCTCGACTCCAAGAGCTTGAACTCCTAGATGAAAAGAGACAAAGAGTAGCTGATCATTTGAAAGCATATCAACAGATGATGTATCATAGCTATAATCACAAAGTAAAGCCACGTACCTTTTAGGTGGGTGATCTTGTTCTGAAAGAGAACCCATGCAATCAGCAAGACAAAGAGAAGAAAGGAAAGTTTGAACCAAATTGGCTAGGTCCTTATGTGGTTATCATAGTCTATGGTTCAGGAGCTTACAAGCTATCAACGCCAGAAGGGGACTTGTTTGACGAACCTATCAACAACATGCACTTGAAAAAGTACTATGTCTAAAGCGGTTATCATCATCAGAAAAAATCCTGAAAAAATCCAAAAAATTAGAAAAAGTCCTAAAAAAAATCCAAAAAAATCAGCAAAAGTCGTGAAGAAATCCAAAAAAAATAGAAAAAGTCATGAAAAAATCCAAAAAATTAGAAAAAGTCTTGAAAAAATCCAAAAAATTAGAAAAGTCCGAACAAATCCAAAAATTAGAAAAAGGTCCTGAACAAATCCAAAACAGCAGAAAAAGACCTGAAAAATGGTTACCCTAGTGAAAACTTGGCAAACAGGCATCTCGGTAGCGCAAAAAAATAAAAATAAAAAAAATTCAAAGAAAGTCATAAGGTGAAAACCTGGCAAACAGACAGTCTATTGACAAGAAAAATGCAATAAAAACAAATAGTGAAAATCTGACAAACAGACGCTATTTGGGGCTCTCCATCTATTAGTTCATGTTCTACACTTAACTTTTCAGCCTTCATTTTCATGTATCTTTTCCATCATCTTAGGGTCATACCAGCACCATGCTATCATCATTTTCCTTTAGCGATAACGTCTTACCATGGCTTGACTATTGTACATGTTCATTTCAGCAAGTTGTGTTGATACCAAGGATAAACATGGGCATACTGGGGGCAATCAACTTTCAAGTTTTACTAAAACAGTGAGACAATGACATTGAAGCCAATCATGCGAAAACAAAAACAACCAAATCAAAGCAAAACATCCAATCATTGATCCATATCACAGTACATTTCAGTTGCGTACCTTATCATGACTCATATCTGGATGATCTATAATCTGAATAATGTTTGGAATCACAGCATTGCATTTTTGAACAATGGTTGTTTAATTTTTGATATCATTTCTCTGAAGCACACTCAATGATGTATTGAACTAGAGTGGCAAGGAAAGAGGACGATTTTTCTTTGTCTGCTGTCTGGAGGTTAATCATTTATCTGTTGCAAATATGCCGCGAGACATGATGATTGAAAGTTTATCATTGATGACAGTTCCAAATTTGCATCAGATGGTGGTTAGTCTTTGTCTGTTCACGCAAGAAATGCTTAGGTCATCTCGGTTCAATTATACTTAGATGCTTGTGTTCATTTTCTATATCAAAAATCATGAAAGTTGTACTCAGGTCATCATTGGTGCTAATTTCCCCTTTGATGCTTGTACACACTTCCAACATTTTCAAACACTCTATGATGATTTAAGCAGGATAAATAAAAGGCTCAACAAAATGGTCGGTTTCATTTAGGTACATTTCATTTTAGGTCATTGTACATAACTGCATATTGCATGTGCATCAACGTTTTTGAAAGGCTAATGGTTGTCATATTTCTTTGAACTATTTGCAGAGGACAATGCAAACATTTGTTATCATTATCATCTTATCATTACATTTTAATTATCATCTTATCATTGCATTTGCATTATCCTTCATTATCATCTTATCATTTTATTATCATTACCCTTCATTACATTTATCATCCATTATCATCATCATTCATTATTATTTCATCATCATTCATTTTCATTTCATTTTCATTTATTCATTATTATTTCATCTTCATTCATTTGCATTTCATTTTCATTTATCCATTATCATTTCATCCTCATTTCATTTGCATTTCATTTTCATTTATTCATTATTATTTCATCTTCATTCATTTGCATTTCATTTTCATTTATCCATTATCATTTCATCCTCATTTCATTTGCATTTCATTTTCATATCCATTTATCATTTCATCATCATTTTCATTTAATGTCATTATCCATTCGTTATTATTCCATTTCTTATCATTTAGCAATTCATTATCATTCTCACTTCATCATTTCATTCATTATCATTACATTGTCATCATTTCATTCATATTATCCATTATCATCCTATTATTATTTTATATTATTATCCATTATTATTCCATTATCATTCCATTTGCATTTCATTTTCATTTATCATTTCATATCCATCATCATTCCATTCGCATTTCATCTTCCATATCATCTTCATTTCATATCCATATCCTTTCATTATCATATCATTTATCATTTAACGTTATCATATCATTTATCATTTAACTTTATCATATCATTTATCATTTAATATGGCATTATCATTATCATTTAGTATTGCATTATCATTATCATTTAACATTACCATTATCATCTTATCATTGTATTTTCATTATCATTTCATTCATCATCATTAGCATTATCATCTTATCATTGCATTTTCATTATCATTATTATATCATTATCATTATTATTTCATTATAATTATCATTTCATTACATTTATCATTCATTCCCATTATCATTTCATTCATTATCATTCAATTGTCATCATTTCATTATTTTATTATCATTATCATTTATTGCACCATCATTCATTTCATTTATATCATGTATTTTTATCATTTCATTCATGACATTTCCATCTTAGTATCATTATCATAATCATCATATTATTTATCACATCATTATCATTTCATTCTCAAGACATATCATTTCACTATCATTATCATTCATTTCATCCTTATTTTATTATCATTATCATCATTTTTCATCTCAGTATCATTATTTCATCATATCATTTCATTATCATTATACTCTCATTCTTCATTTCATTTGTCTGTTCATTCTAATTACATATCATTATATTTTCATCACATATCATTTCATCATACATCTCATCACTATTTACTCATCTCAATTTCATATCATATCATTTCATCATACAAATTCATAATGCATCCCATAAAAACAACATTCATTTTTATTATCATCCTACATTTGAAAAACCTGCATAACATCACATATCACATTTTTCCATGGCATATATTCATAATCATTCCATACATACATCCATCTGCATAACATCGCTAGTACACATTATCAAATCATTATCATCCTCATAATAACATCATAATCGAATTATCCTGCATATCATGTTAGTCATCCGATCATAACACATAGAAATAAATGCATATCACATCATCATCTCATAAGTGCACAAAAACATAATCCAAAATAATCATCGCCGCTGCATATCATCACTCATAAAAAATGATACAAATATCCAAATGTCCAATGAAACTAACATGTCCAAAGAGAAATACATCAGATATAATAAAAAATGGTATACATGCTCAAAAAAAAAAGAAAAGATGAACATCATATATCTAGCTGGTCGATGCCCCTGATGGAGCTGGTCCGGAAGGAGGTGGCCTGCCACTGGTGCCTGCGTCTGGATCCTGCCGAGGCCTAGTCACTCCCCTACTCTCTCTGTGTGTCCGAGATCTGCTCCTGGTCCTGCTATGGGACCGCGGGTATGGCTCTCTACGCTCTGGAGGACACAACTCCTCGTATCTGACCCTATAATACTCAGCCTCCTGTGCCATCTTCATGGCCTCTACAATGGCATCTCGTAATGACGCACTCTCTATAGTGCCCATCAGTCTCTGAGCCACGCCCTCAGCCTCTACTGCCCTCTGCCTAAATGCATCTCTCTCTGTAATCACTTGGGCTAACTGTGGGTCTGGGGCAGGTGCCTGTACCTGTTCCTGAACCTGTGCTAGCTGTGCCTACAGCTGTACAATGAATCCCTGAGCTTGTGCCAGCTGACTCTGCAACTGTCCCTGTTGCCCTTGTAGTGTCTGCACTTGGGCCTAAAGTGTGGCTATCTGTCCTTGCTGAGAGGAGGATGTCATACGGATCACTGTCCATCTCCCAATCCCTATCCTCGGCCGCTGCATGATCTGGACACCCCTCAGAATATCCAGCCCCACTCTCCCCAGCACCTATCCCTCCTCCCCACCATCATCTCCATCATCATCATCTGAACTCTCCTCATCTCCGCTCTCCACCTCCTCTCTCCCAACTGCTCCCTGCTCACCGCCGGCCACATCCTCCTGTCTCACTACCCCTGGCTATGGTGCTACCAAAATGGGTGTTGGCTCATCAGGACTGGTAAATCGAGAAAAATGATGCGTGTGGAAATATGCAGAATACTCATCGAACATGCTAGCATCAATAATATCTCGCCTCTCAACCCATGCCTCAGGCACTAATGTCTCGAACTCTGTATATGCTATCTAATAAGAAATACATGGCCCCCATCCAGCCTCATCTCTGCTCCGGGCATAATGTGCAACCCCTTGTGGCATCCCCTACGTGAATCCAAACTGTCTTTGAACCCGCAATGCCAAAAATCTCTCCAAAATGAAGGGAGTCCGCCCTATCAAGAACCGAGGAATGCATACATATGGCATCTCTATATCATCGGTAGCCCACGACTCGCAATCAAGATACGGTCGCCATACAACTGTATCCATATCATCCAGCAGTCACCTCCAATAATCCACCTTGTCCAGCTTGGGCTAGGTAAGGAACATTGCATACGTATATATATAAGGCCTACCTGGTGGCCTAACTCTGGGACACACCGGTCTCATCACAACAAGATGCTCCCATGCCCAAATCTACAGCACTGTCACCCCACACGACAAACTGGACAAACCTATGTATACTACCTGATGCAAATCATGATAAAGATGCGCTAGCATTCAGCTCCCCCATGCATATCTTCGCGGCTGTAGCAGCATCTGCTCCAGAAGCCTGCCCCATCCCACTAATAATCCCTTTGCCCGGCGATCCGGACAAAGGAGACCTCCAATAAATGCACCCAAAACTGCCGGCAAGGCTGGATAGCCTTGAAAGTCTGCCCATGGTACCTAGTACCCAGCGATCTGCGCATCTCCGTACACCCTCCTCAAAGCATCCATACCCCCGATCTCCTTGTGATCATAATACACAAGGGCTCCAACCACGGGGATACCTAATATCCTGTACACGTCCTCGGGAGTCACTGTCACCTCCCCAGTCGGCATATGAAAGGTGTTGTGCTCCGAGTTCCATTGCTCTGCCAGTGTTGTCAACAATCCTCTGTTGACCCAAATCGGCGGCATAGCCAATAAGGATCTCAGACCACAGGTATCTATCAATGCTATCTCAGCAGGTGTCAACTCGGGAATCCTATCCCATCTTGCTGAATGTCGCTCTCTGATCTGGAGGTTTTTAAAAACCTCATATTTTTCATCACAAGGATAATTTATCAGAATCATATCAATCATTCAAACAACATCAATTAGACTCATATCTATTAGTGACCTATATCAGTAATCTATATCACATGACCTATATCAGTGACCTATATCAGTGAACTATATCAAACCCATGTCAATGACTCATATCAATGCATCAAATCAACGACCCATATCACACGTCCTATCAAGGAAACCAATACACAATCTATCTAGCTGGATATCATATCAAATCTACTCTACCATCAATTACTATTTGTTTTCTATCGCAGAAAGCAAATTTATCAGAAGTCATATCAACCATCTACTTGTTGTGTTCTACTCTAGGAAGCAAAGTTATCAATCAGATTATTCTATCATTTCTATCAATATCAGCATGATGACACGACAATTTACCTATCTATTGACTAAGGAAGCAATACAAGTCATCATTTTCACATTTCTAACATCAAAACATCAATTCTGCCTATTTTTACCATATGCGCCACTTTGTGGACTCTATGCGCTCAAACCCATATGCGTCGTTCTTTTTATGGGATGCGCTAAATCCCGTATGCACCGTTCTTTTCGCCTGATGCACTCAAACAGACCCCCTATGCGTGTTTTCCCAGATGCGCCACTTCAATCAACCTAAGCGCCTCTGTTTTTGCCCTATGCGCTTTTTTTCCTATATGCGCGCCTGTTTTCCCTAAAAGCGCTTTACTCCTAAATTTTTCTATAATAACCTAAATGCGCGTTTGTTTTCACTATATGTGCTAAACTGGTTTTATCCTAACAATTTCAAACTTATGCTATATGTGCGTCTGTTTTTACCCTAAGCACGTCTAATTTTTTTGAAAGCGCCTAAACTATCCTAGATGCGCGCAAACGACATTTTTAGAAACAAAATTCATGGAAAACATAAAATTTTGATGCAAAAACATAAAAATTCGAAAGCATAAGAGGATAGATCGACTCACCGGTGGTCCGTATGCTGCTGGCCTCTGGTATCGGCGTGATCTCTCGAATCAGTGGCGATGATAAGGGATCTCCATGTCGCGATGTCACTCTCAAAGCTACAGTATTCACCACAGTCAAAAGTGCAAATGACTTGTCTTTTTCACCTTTTTACTTTTTAAAGGTCAACCAACGGTAAGTTTGTGGCCATTTTGACTTTATTTTTCAAAATGGGACATTCTTTTCATCATTTATCGTGAGCTAAACCACTCTCTCTCTCATCCGTGATTTACCTCCCGAGGGGGGCATCATCAGCAGAAATATCGAAAGCATACCAGGGAATTTTTTTTTTTTCTTTGAAGCAATGTGTTTTACACATCACTTCAAAGAGGGGCAAAATTTATACGTCTAAAAATGGTCATGATTAAGCTTGTTAATTAATTAAATATGATTTATTTAATTAATCCTCCTAAAGTCATCTACATATAAATAAATCTAATCATTTATTTATATCATTCATTTTCTAAATTCTTCTACCTTAATTAAATAAATAAGTTTATTTAATTATTAACATTTCTACCTTTCGCTTAATTAAATTAAATAAATTTTCATAATTTATTTGATTATCGTATTGTTCTAAAGTTTGAATATTTTTGAATATTCGAATAATAGAATATTCTTTTCATCCTCAATTTAAATATTAAATATTTTATTTAATATTTTCCTCTAATTTCATTTCTAAAACATAATTAAATATGATTTATTTAATTATGTGAGTTTCCATTATCTTCTTCACTTCCAAATTAAATAAATATATTTTATTTAATTTCTAACTCACGCTAAACTCACCCTTCCAAATTTTCAACTCATCCTTCGGAATGGAAGTTTCCCTTCAAAACTCAATGACGAAAATTGAAAGAAAAGGGAAACCTTCCATTCTTCTCTCCACTTTCAAAAATCTCCCGCCGTCCATTCGAACAAGCTTAATCCGGACCATCGATCGAATCAGCCAATCGAATCCGTTCGAAAACTCTATAAATTCAGGTGCAAATCCAAGTTTTTAGTTACCCACACCAACACGTACCTACGCACGAAGATTCACGCAATCAACTTAGGCATTCATATCAATTTTAGCATCACAACAATCTTATCATCTTAGTATAGCTTTTGCATTTAGCATAATATGTATTTGCATTTTTATCTTGTTCTTCATGCTGTCCTTTTATTGAGCTCGATTTGCTGATCTGAGAGTCATTCAAAACAACAAAACGCTAAAGTTAGAGGAAGATAAAACAACTTCGGGGAAGCTGCTGTCACGGTTTTCTCATTTCCGTTTATTTTTCAGCTTTCTTGATTTAATGTTTTATTAATATGTGTTTGATTTCCATTTAATTGATCCAATATTTCACACACACAGATTCAACATAATATTTTCAATAAGTAAGATTGTAATAAGTGAATTGGAAATACATAATGTTATAAATAATTGAAATAAAATAAACAAGACCATTAAAATGAGATAGACAATAAGTATAGTTATCTATAGACATAGGGGTTTTGAGTATTAGGGAGATGAAGATGTCATCAAAATTAGGTTATGTGATTAAATAAATAAAGGAACATCTATTATATATCTAAATGTCATCACAAAATTTATAAATACGAGGACAAGGATGTGATCTCCATTTGTATACTATAATTTCTTGGCATCTATAACAATAAGGTATTATGAGTAAAATAAAATTTAAAATTGGTTATAAATATTTTTAGTTAATATAAACATGCAATTCTATATAATATAATGTAACATGGAAATGAAATAGGTAGATATAATGTTTAAATATTTTGATAAAATAGTAGTGTGGTGATAAAAGAGTGTTGGTGTCTCAATTCGCACATCTGGAATGCGGATTAGAAATGGACAACTATGCATAGATAAACTGCTCTTCAAATTAGGAGGGGAAGCTCCCTCTTTGTTGATGTTGCTTAAAGAAGGTAAACTAAAACTAATTTGCCTATCTTTTTGTTCAGCTAAGAGCACAAGGTTATAAAACTCAAGAGTCGTAACTGAGATTTTCTCTTGTAGAAGTTCAACTACGACTAAGCCTACTCTAATGACATTTCCAACTACTCAAGTAAACACAAAGCTCAAGAGTTAGAAATGGACAAGGAATGATTCTTTGAAATAAATACTTAAACAAAATTTCTTCCAACACACATCTATTGTACTTTCAATGCAAGCTGAAATAAAGATCATATAAGCAGACCATATAAAACAAAAATCTGAGACATTATATCAGGGCAACAAGTAGGCACAAGACTTTATTTTCTCAAATCTCAAGTAACAAAGATTACACTTCTGGGACAAAAGGATTGTAGCAAAATAGGCTTGCAGTTTAGCAATCAACCATAATACATTGACACAACGAACACAAGAACTAAAGAATAACTTGTAGCTAAAAGAGGCATGCAAGCTTTCTCTAACACTAAGTGGACTGAAATTGAACAACTTGCAAGCAAAATAGGCTCAACAATTTGCTATCAAAATAACCGTTAAAGAAAAATGGCTGCCCTTATTTATACACAACCAGAGGAGTAGGGAACTCTAAAATCTCCTTGCTTTTACAACAAGACTTTCCAAAATGCAAGATTTATTTCTAAGACTAAAACAAGATAAGCCAAACTATGAAAGCATAAAAATAGGGAAGTGCCAACTATTACATCTTGTTTTCTTTTCTCTTTCAAAGAAGTGATAAGCCTGAGATAGGAATAGAAAGAAAGTGTGAGATAAGAATGGAAAGAAATCTAGGAGAAAGCTTCTAGCTCACTGCTGCTTTAAATCTCAACCATATCTACCAAAAAGTGGGAAATTGTATCTCTATCTGGAGCATCAATACTATCTATAGAAAAATTCCGCTTTTCCAGGATCTCTTTAGCTTCTGCAATTGAACTTAGAGAATATTTCACATCTTCAACTACTTTATCGAATTTTGCTGACATCACTGCAATTTGACTCACCCTTCTAGCAACATGATCACTGCTAACACTGCCACGAACAATATTCTGGAACTCGGCTTGTAATTCATTGAGTTCAAAGTAACTGCCATCTTCACGATGATATCGACAAGGGATCTCTGAAACAAATTCACTTATGAGCTAGAGAATATGAACAACCCTTTGTTTGTATACAACTAATTCCTTAGATATTCTTTCATATGTCTTCACCTTAAAAAGATGTCGTTCTCTATATGCAAGAATTTGTCTTTTGTGTTCATTTGAAACCACTAAATCATATGTTGTATTCAAATTTGCAATGATTGTCTCATGCATAGGTTTCACCTCTACTATACATTACTAAAATCCTTGAATCCCTTGGCGTAGGTCATGGGTATTATACCTTAGCTGATATATCTGTGCAAGTACAACTTTGCCTCTAGCGATGAATTCCTCAATCCAATCTCACATTTTTTTCCCATATATCACCAACTGCCTTAACTATTGTTGATCAGCTGGTGTCTCTAGAACTTGGGGCAGCAACTGAGTAGCTTGTGAAGTGCTGCGAAGAAGGTTAGAAATATATTGCCTAAGTTGCCGATTTTCAGCCTTGAGGGTTTCTTTATCCTCTCCATCTTTGATCACTCTATCCTTAAGATTTTTTGTTGCAATATTGAAGAGATTTACATCTGTGTGCCTAGTTCTTTTTCCAAGATTGGCCTTAACCATTATGAAATCATCAACCTCCACTTCATCAATATTTTTATCTTCTGGAGGCGTAGTAGTCTCCATGATAATATCCCCTTCTGGATTCTTTTCAAAGTGAACTTGTTTCTTTCGTCTCTTCACAGGTGCATCCTGGTAAATGTTGTCAAGTTCTGCAAAGTTTAGCTGATATGAAGGCTTCCTCCTCTTCCTTCCTAGGGAGTTCTCAAGCCAAGATGAGGTATCTCTACTAACTTCTTTAGGAGGTTCAGCTGCAGCTTCATCAACTTCTTCATCTTCTAAATCAATATGAATCAAAGAAGACCTCAACGATGGTGGAGAATCATGTGTCAAAGGCACTCCTTCTTGTGGTGCGTGATCTTTTGGAGGAACTTCTGCTACAACTGTTGGTTACTCCTGTAGAACTATATTGGAAAAGTCTAACCTTCTCCCTACATTCTTTTTTGTTCTGCTACCCTTCACACATTCTTGAGGATGACTCATAGCCTTCATTCCTAGTGTGATCTGGAAGAAGGAAGAGATGACTCCACTATTGGTGGCCCTGTGACTAGAATAGTTCGCTTCTGATTCTTCTTGAGGCCTAAGAAAATATTTCTATTCTTAATTCCAACTCGTTCTTTCTTCAATTGAGATGCACTCCTTGTTGGACCAATTAACTTGTGGGAGTGGTTGTTGCTCAATTTTATTTTGGGTGTACATCGGAAGAAGTACATCTCCATCATCGTTGAACAATCCTTCAATATCTTTTGACAAGAAATATTTCATCTGATGGAGTGTAAGCCTATTGTTACTGCGTCTTCATACTTCAAACTCATCTTTACAATTAGCCCAAAAATCTTCAAGTGCGGGCACATGAGCATAATTTTGACCAAGATGGGATGCGAAGACACCATGAGGGTCATATGATCGTCTCTCACTGAATGGATTGAGACCAAATTTAGACAACTCGTCACCCATTAACTTAGATTCTGCCAACTATCTACATCTGTAGATTCCCAACTCAAATGGAAAACTGAAAGCGGGCTTCTTTTGGTTCCATAAGAACATGTGAACTTCAGACACTTTTCTTAGAAACTCCATGAAAACCACCTCATCTGAAGCATATCTTGGAAACATGACTAGAGTACTTGAGAATCCATACACTCTGATGTAGGATAATGTAGGAAACTGAATGAACCAATCTACCCACTCTGCCATTACTGCCCTGGCAATTGATGAAATCCGTACATGCAACTTGTTATCTAGGTCTCTCACTGTATGCATCAAGAATGCCTCATTTACCCTTTTGTAGTCACGTGTTGACTCTAAAAACTCCAGCTGAGGGTAATGATTATAAACATGTTGTACATCCAAAGTTCCCACAGTATTCAATCCTCTAAATTTTCCTTGAAAGGCCACTAGGTAGACTAGATATGAAATCATGTGGAACTCATGGATTTTGAAATATTCAATTATTTGTTGGTGAAGACTATCGCTAATCAAGGTTGGCCAATCATAGAATTATGTCTTCTTCATGATATGAGAGATGACATAGAACCCAAGGCTAGAATTTTGTAGCTTCTGCTTGACCAGTGACTCAGTTGAGCAGAGTGATCATCATTGCAAATTCCTCCTTGAATTCTTCACGCCCTATGTTCTTTGGCAAAGTGTTATGTTTTTCTTTCAGCCATCTTTTTGCAACTTTCTTGTGATATTTCTCCTTGTGCATGTCCCACACCTTTTCACATTCTTCAATGGAGATGGTTAAATTTTTAGACCAAGGTGGTATTGAAAAACAATTTTCAATCATGTCTAGCTTGAGGCTGCAAACTACTCTTCCATCTGCTATTTAAATTTCTCGTGTTGCAGGATTGTAATGCTTGATACACACAATTAAAAACTCTAGACTTTACACTAAGAAAGGAATTGATGCTACTGCAAGTAATCCAAAATGAACAAGGTGTCTGATTACAACATTGCCCGCGTCTTCCAAAGCACACAAATTGAACACTAGTTTGACATGATGCAAGTTAATTTTAGCAATTTTGATGAAATCATGATATAGCATTGATTTGATCTTGAATTCAATGGGAAAGTACTCCACACTGAAAATATTGAAGATTGACTATAAACTTGACTATGCTTGGACAAGTTTTGCACAAACCCTAAATTTAGCTTGTTGATTTTTCTTCTTCAAACGAGTAGCGTTTTTAAAAAAAATCTGATATGGGTTATGTAGAGAATCTCATTGCAAGAAGACCCAAATTGCTCATTTTTGAAAAATCGTTGATGGATGATTGAAAAACTAAAACCCTAATTTTTATTTTTATTTTGAAAAAACCTGAGAGTTGGGTTTTGTGCAGAATCACATTTGAGATGGACCCAGATGATTATATATTGAAAATATTGAAGATTTCTTGGACATGCAAGAAAAAATTAGGTTCTTGAAAATTGAATTTTTTTCCAAAGTTGTTGAGAATCATGAACCAAGTGACCCAGACTGCTGAAATTTGAAAAAGATGACCCCCTCCTAAAAATTGATGCCCTGGAAAAATAAAGCATGGAAAAGGAAGCTTCTTTGTGAGCTGATCAAGAAAATATGAAAAACTCTAAAAAATCTCCAAGTTTTGGCCTCTGAATCTTGAGTTGAATAAAAATTTATGTTTCTTCTTCTCTTGCCTTAGACACCACCTACAAAAATTGTGAAGAATGAATGCAAAGGCATCCTTTAAATACATTTTTAGGTTGAGAATTGCTTTGTTTCCTAAATTTAGAATTGTGAAACCCTAAATTAGGTGCATCGAACTTGGGCACTTTTTTTATGTTGAAAGATGAAAATTTGAAAATTTTCTCTAAGGCATGAAAGCTTGGACGCCACCCTTGGAGGACTTAGCCATTTTCTTGAATTTCCTAAATTTAGCTTGATTTTTACCTCAGTTTGACTTTGAATTCTAGGTGCTAGGTTGATGCTGTGAACTAGCCAATTGATCCATTGCAAAGCTTCGGTGAATTTGACAAGATCATCCTAGAGGCTACTTTTGATAAAAAAAATCATCTGATCCTTCAAAATCATGGGCACCCCTGGCTACCTAGGGTGCCCATGGCTTCCAGTGTTAGTCGTTTTTATGTTCTTGAAGTTTTATCACTGTTTTCAATCTTTTGATGAATTCTTGTTTATGGATGATCAGGGCGTCCGATGAACTGATGGTTGGACTCGTTGGATAGCCTAATGAATTCTGAAGGGGGTCTTCTAGGAGCGATATCTCTTGAAAGTTGAATTTTGGGGGTAAAAATCTTGGACGCCCCTAGCTAGTTGGGGCACCCAACTCTTCTAGAGTTAGAATTTATTCTAAGATTTTCAACTTTTCCTTTGACTTCTTCATTTTGCACAATTTCATCCCTTTGTTTTGTCTTCAATATTTGGTGATTGTCAACTCTAATGAGCTCGCTGATGATTGTGTTGCAGAGCTACTTCAAAACTGAAGAGAACATACTAGAGACGTTAAACCCTAATTCATCCATTTTATGACCTAAAAGCTTGGGCGCATATCTCCTCCTAGGGTGCCCATGATCTCCAACCTTAGCCATTTTTGGCTCTTTTTCAGCCTTCAAACTTGAAACCTCATGTTATTCCCTCTGTTCGATCTGAATTGCTGGCAATTGACAAGCCTGATGATCTGGCTAGTATATTCAACGAAAAACTAGAATTTTTTTGAAGACATTGATTGATCTGGAAAACCCTAATTGTTGGATTTAAGCCTCCAAAACCCTAGGCACCCTTGGATAGTTGGGGCGCCCAAAGTTTCCAGAGAGTTTATTTTTAACCCTTTTCACAATTTGCATTCTGCTACTTTGTCAAGCCCTCTTCGTTCAATCTCGAATTCAAACTGACTGAATGATCAAATGATCTTGCTGATGAATTCACTGCGGAGCCTACTGGATTCTAAGAAACATTGTATGGGATTAGCAAACCCTAATTCCATTGTTTGACCTCTTGAAAAGTTGGGATGCAAAACCTTTATTCGACAAGCATCCAAATATCCCATCATCAGAGATACCCTTTATCACCGCAACCTAGATAGTACCCTCCTCTGATGTCTTGACTCAAATGAAGCACAAACAACCTTACAAGAGGTACATCATGATATATGTGGAAGTCACTTTTCTGGTCCAACCCTAGCTAAAAAGCTCATGAGGACGGGATATTATTGGCCTACAATGGAATGTGATGCCTATCACTTTGTGAAGAAATGTCACCAGTGTCAGATTCATGGAGATCTTATACATGTGTCAACTCAGGAACTACAATCGCTTATGTCACCATGGCCATTCTCTCAATGGGGACTTGACCTCATAGGAAAGACCCATCCCACCTCTACAAATGGACATAAGTTTATCCTTCTCAATACTCAATACTTTACAAAATGGATTGAAGCCATCCCGATGACCTACATTACTTGAAAGCAGATAGCCAAGTTTATCCTAAATTACATCATATGTCACTATGGTATCCCGCAATCCATCATTAAAAATAATGGTCGCCCTTTTAAGAATTAGGATTTTCGTGAACTTTATGAAAAATTTCATATCCAACACTATTTTTCTACTCCGAATTATCCCCAAGGTAATGGCCAAGTTGAGACATCTAATAAGACCATCCTGGAAATCTTAAAGAAGACTGTCAATGACATTAGCAGTGACTAGCACCTCTAGCTCAATTCTACTTTATGGGCCTATTGTACTAGTTTATACACTCCTACAAGAGCCACACCATACTCCCTTGTCTATGGATCTGAAGCCATACTTCCTATAGAGGTCAAGTTACCATCCCTATGAGTTTCTATGCAAGGATTGATTGATCAAGAAGAATATCATGTATCCCATCTACATGAGCTAGAGTTATTGGATGAAAAGAGACAGAATGCTTTGACACATTTGCAAGAATATTAGAATCACCTTCAACGCAACTACAATAAGAAGGTCCACCCTAGAAGCTTTCACATTGGTGACTTAGTCCTGAAATAAAATCCAAAGAATCAAGCAGAATGAGAGAAGCCCGTAAAGTTTGAACCTAATTGGTTGGGCCCTTATATTGTCACAACATCTTATGGATCCAGTGCTTATCAAATTTCTACTCTTGAAGGAGAACCGTTGTCCGATCCCATAAACAACATGCACCTTTTCAACTACTACACTTGATTCTCAGAGTATCCCTTCAAAAAAAATGGAAAAAAAATCAAGAAAATAGTAAAGAGAAATAATTCGTCCAAAAGTGAAAACCACTTTGGTGGCGCTTTGGATAAGTAACATGGTGAAAAGCTAGAAAATAGACGTCATGTGTAGTCAATATATGCTCCTTTGTCTACTATTACTCCACCTAATCATCCACTTGCACTCGTCCATAATAAAACTTCATCATCCTTCTCATGGCCTAGGAATCATCGACATTATTATCCTTTTCCTTCATGATCATCCATTGCATTCATCTGCTACTTCTCCTCATGCATAATAAGTGATCCTATACCTAAATAGGGGAAATTCCTTGACTTACCTCTTCATGGGATCCTACGCATGGTATCAACATCATAAAACATCAAAATCCAAAAAAATCATAAAACATCAAAATCCAAAAAAAATCACAAAACATCAAAATTCAAAAAAATATTAAAACATCAAAATCCAAAAAAATCACAAAACATCAAAATCCAAAAAAATCATAAAACCCTCAAAATCTAAAAACATCAAAAAACTTCAAAACTCCAAAAATAGAGTATGAGTCTGAGTCTGAGTCATTTTTTGTTAGTAGGGTCGAACTATGTCAAGACATGTCGAACTACGAGGTCTCTGTGTGTATAACATAGGCAAGGGTCATCAAATCGATGAGCCCCCAATGCCACCTAGGTTGGTCCTTTAGGGTTTATCAAGTTTGGTCTTGTTCTTAGTCCACAAGAAAACATCATTTAAAGAAAATCTTGAATCAATAGACAAACTTAACCAACAAATATTTCATCTTCAATCAATCAATCATCTTATTGTCAATCAATTGATCAAGTCATCAATCTTATATTAGAATGGGGAATTATGTCATTTGTCTCATTTAGTCTTATCACTTATCTTTTATTAGGATGCGTCCTTCCTAAGACTAGACATTATCACTCATCAACCTTGTCATTTTCCTTATGTAGGATATGTCTTTCTTGCAGCTAGGTGTTTATCAAAATGGTCAATCAATCAACTTTATTAGATGTGTACCTTTCCTTATACAAGATATGTCTTTCCTGAAACTAGGCATCGTCACATCGATCAATCATATCAATCACACTTTATCAAATCAATCAATCTTGTTATCTTGGTCAGATTAACCTTGCCTTATTCAGGATGTCTCCTTCCTGAAACTAGGCACAATCAATCCTTGTCAACCAATCAGTCAAATTCGGTCATATGGGTCAACCTAACCAATCACATCAATATTATTAGGAAACATTGTCTCTTTGGAAAACACTTTGTTGGTCTCGCTTTGTCTTATCTTTTTGGTTGGTTGTTGGTCATGTTACTAGTTACCTCAAGGATGTCCAAAAGGATTTAGAGGAATGATAATGGATCATGACCTCTCTTCTTTGCTTGTTGTCTATGGTTTGTCTTGGCAAAAAGACTAGGATAATTGGGTCCTTAGTATGAGTCAGGGCCTTCCTTGTCTTTTGGCTTTGTCTTTTGACTGCTTGTCTCTCACAAATGGTAACCTTGCACACCTTGGTCTATATTATACCATGGTGTTTGTGATCCATTTGTGACAATTTTTACGCCTGATGATGATACATATAAAAATCATGAAATTTTGTCTTTTATCATTTCCCATCTGATCTCTCATCTTCTATTTTTTCCATTCTCCATGCTAACATCCATCTTTTCCATGCTAACATCCATCTTCTTCATGCTAACATTTCTTCTATCCTTCATCCTCTAGTCTTATCATCCATTTCGAGAACACATTTGTGTTCTTTGAACCCGCCTATCCTCATGAGGGGGCATACTACAACCCTCCTAGTCATCCTTCCTCATTCTCTTTACACTAGGGCATATTTCAAAATTAAATTTCTTTGACACAACGTGATGAACTGCATTATGTCAAAGAGGGGAAAAATGTAGAGATTGAAAAATGTCCTAGTCTACGAGCGTCATTTTTCTTGGTCCTCGTCTTCGCATAATTAAATAATTTTTAATTATTTAATTATTCTTGATCACATTCCTCTATTAATTAAATAATTTTTAATTATTTAATTAATTCACCTCTTAATCTTTATTTCTACTACAATCAATTAAATAAAATTAATTGTGTCACTAACACCCCCTTTTTCTTCGATAATTAAATAAATCATTATTTATTTAATTATTTGCCTTTTATCATTCGCTTATAGTCAAATAATATTAATCATTATTATTTGTCTATTCATTGACCTTTCCCATTCCTCCATAATTAAATAATTTTTGAAATTATTTAATTATCTCATGGCATTCCTTTCCTCCATTAAATAATTAACTTAAATTAATTATTTATGTCTCATTTCCATTTTCCCCATTTAATTAAAATTGATTTAATAAATCATTTTAATTAAATAACCATTTCCTCCCACTTGCCTTTTTTTTCTCAAAATAAATAATTTGGGAAAATTGTTTGTGCCTCCACATGTCCAGAGATTCCTTCCTCATGAATTAATGATTTCTAATTTTTAATTTGACCATTATCCCTCCACTATCTTATTTTTGAATCTCAGTCGTTGATTGCCTTTGGGCTCTTTCTAATCTTGACCGTCCATTTTGTAACCTCCATCTCATGAATCCTCATTCGTCGAACTTGGAATCTTTCTAGATGAGGGATCTCGTTCATCCATTCAAATGGTTGTCTATAAAAGAATCATTTCTCCTCCTTGTTTTCCTTAACAACCACTTATCTCCAAATTTCTTGCTTACAATTTGCAGTTATTTGCACAAGTCCTACTACAAATCTGAGGGAATATTTTCAAAAGAAGAAATAGGAGAGACAAGAGAAGTGATTCAATTGCAATGGGGAGTGCTTTATTTTATTTTATTTTCATTTTGATCTCTCTATTTGTTTGTATTCTCTTTTTTTATATTGGGTGAATAGCTTAGAGGTGTTGTGTTTGTCACTATTATCTAGGCTAGATTGATTTTTCCCATCTTACACTTAGCAATGAACCGGTTTACTTGGAATTACCACATGATTTAATTTCCTTCAAATTTTGGATTTTTTGAGAGTTGGACATCCATTGATTCCATGAAGAATCAAGACCTTCATATGATCTACAATTTTTGGCCTTGAAATAGTTCACTTACCATATTCCTTAAACCTTCTTCCTCATTTAGCCTTTACAGAAACTAGACCTTCAAGTGAACATTACAGAACTGCAACCAATGAGCTATTTCACATACTTTTTTCCACTTAGCTAGTTAGTCAGTAGGTTCCCATAAATGTATAAAACCAATTCAATATCATTCATGCAGGAAAACACTTTGGGACCAATTGAAAAAAGTTGGATTGGTTGCAAACAAAAAACTCACAAAAGGTGGAAAGTAGACTAAAACCCCACATGAGCATAACATAGCCAAAATTCACCCAATTTACTTCAAATTTGAACTATGGATACCTATTTGGGTGCTCTACAAGGTGGAAGACTTGGATAACCCACAAACTTAGTCATTTTTTAGATTTTCAACTCAAGGTTACTTAGTATTGAAGAAAGGAATGACCATAATGAAAAAAGGAAAACCATAATCATGACAAAATCATGTATATTTTCTCAAATTAGTTTATAAGTGATGGTAAAATAAATGGGGTCCAACAAAAGGAAGGAGAAGATCAAAATTATGGAATAGGGAAAAACCAGACACAATGAAATGGGATTCCAACACATTCCTTCATCCCCTAGACCTTCACAACAACAATCCATCATGTTCCAATTATTTCAAGCTTTCCTCCAAGGGCTATCTACAAAGGATCCTAAGAAACAATACACAACTAAATTTATTTCATCTTGTCATACCAATACTCCAATATTATCTACATGTTTTATCAACCATATAGTCATTAATCCTAAATTTATCCAATCCCTCAAATCCATTAAATCCCACATTCATAACCATCACAAATATCTTCATAATCCATGTGTATAACTCCAAATGTCCATATGTTCACTAATCACTAATGAAAAACACCACTCCTACCTCAACTCTTCCTAAAACATCCAAATATGTCAACAAATTTCTCTAAAGGATACCCAAATTCTCTCCACAACTAATCATAAAATCCAAGTTAATGCAATTATTGTTAAAGATCCTATCTATGATCAAGATATCCTAGATCAAAGACCATCATGCACTTCATCACAGATCAAGACTAATATAGAGTTTCCTATTAAAATTTCACTATTATCACACCAAAATCTTGATTCCATGTGAGAATCCACCATCCATATCCCATTGTCAAATTTGGATCTATGTTAAGAGAACAATCTAAAGCATGAAGAAATATGATCTAAAATGAATCACAATCAATTTAACTAGATCATCCCTATAGATGATCTTAACCTTCAAGATCATCCAATTATTAATCAAGATCTCATATATCTAGGATTCCACGAGGATCCCATCATGCCTACATGAACAAGGTATTTTAGATCCAATACACTTGTATAAATCCAAGATATCAAGGTCTCAACTATTCATCAATAAAAAATTCTAATGATTTTAGTGTTACATTAATGATACCGAGGGAAAATTCATCTAATGCAAGCATCAAAATAGGGGCCATGTGTAGTCCTTACAACAAGGTTGTTGCTAGTGCTCCTCCCATCCACACCATAAACCATATTTCCTAAATCCTTTAACCAAATGATTGGGATTGACAAAAATAAATGCCTTATAAATAAAAATGAGTCAAAATAAGTTTTCAAATCCAAATAATCCTAAAATAAAAGTGCACACATGAAGTAAAAATGGATCCTAACAAAAATTGTATCAAGAAAAGCACCAAATCTCAATCCAATAGTCAATAAAAATGTGGAGCCACATGGAAAAATATTTATGTAGTGTAGAAAAATGTACCCCTTTAGATTTTCACAACTAATTAGGAATTATTATTAAAATGAACTTAATTATGCCTTAATTTAGTATTGTAATATGTATTTTGCATATTCACATTAAGTTTAGGGCCCTATTAATTAAAATGGACTTAATTGTGCCTTAATGTAGTGTTGTAGAGTGTACCTCTTTACACTTTCACACTTATTTAGGGCTCCCTTTAATTAATTGAGGTTAATTTTCTTTAATTGGCCCCTTTAATTCAAATCCAAGCCTAATTAATTGTATTTCCCAAAGAGGAAAACTGACATTCATTAATGCCTAAACATAACACTTCTCATTGAGCAATGTGTGTCCTAGGTGAGTGACCTAGGACCCATTTTCCCATGGGCGAATGGGTCCTTACTTAGACCTAGGACCTAAATTCAAAAATTTTTTTGGTGGTATTTTAACATGTTCAAATAAATATTCACATGTCGGCTTGTGTTATATGAATTTCAGAAAATTAATGTTACATACCTATAAATATAAGGTCATTTCACTATGTTTCACCTAGCAATTTGAAGAGAGAATTCCTATAGCAAGTTTAGGATATCAAGAGAAATTTCAAGGAATTCAAGAGGAGATTTATTGAAGAATTATTGAAGAATTATTGCAGCAATCAAGATCCAATTGTCATGTTAAAGTCTTCTTGCAGTATGCATGTTATTGGAGCTAATATGTTGATGTAGATTTCATGGTCCATTGAAGCATTCAAGGCATTGTTTCAAATTAATTTTCAAAATCAACATCCACATACATTGAAGTCATTTCATGCAAGCTGCAGACCTACATTCCAAGGTTCATCCAAGGGTTTGGTGAGTTGTGACATAGAGTTGCTCATTCATCATTCCTTTCATGCTATTTTGTTTCATTACAAGGTTTGATTACCAAAATGGGGTTTGACCAAGGAAAACCCTCATTCACCAAAAACAAAAAAAAATCCCTCTTGATTTTTGTTTGTAGATTTAGGTGGAAGAAATATTGAAGATCTCTTGAAGAGAAAAATTGAAGAAGCTTTCAAAGTTACAAAAGTCGTCATAAATGTTATCATCTAATGGAAACTCAATTGCAAAATTTATTTCTGGCTTTTCAAACCTAAAACCTGGGCAAATTGAAGGATTTAGATCTATTGCAGAGGCTCCCAAAATTTGCAGAAAAACCCTAAACCAGGACCCATTCACCCCTGGGTGAATGAGTCCCAGGTCACCTTCAACATAGCACTTTTGGTGACTAGTACACATCATCTTACCTCTCTCTGATCTGTGATCTGATTTTTTATTCCATCAACATTGAGTTTAATCTTCAAGATCCAAGTTGTAGATTGCATTCTGGAGTTAGTTTGTTATTTTTAATCTTTCTCCCCAAAGTGATGTTTAATCAGGACCCTCATCCTTGCAAAAAAGTAAATCAGTAGGTTCACACTTTGACTTGACTCACCTAAAGGTTGATAGTCCTTTCATTGTGTGGATCTCATTTCCTAATGAAATAGAGAGAAATAGGTCCTAATTAGTTCATCAAACTCATTTTGATTTCCCCCAACCCCTATTAATTTTCTTTGCTTCATTTTAGTGAACCCGATATTTGATCATTGCATTTTTTTGATTTTGGAGTCCATTTGCACCCTAGATTTAGATCTTGCATTCATTTGCATTGCATTTCATTGAATTGAGTCTAATTTAGGGTTGCTTATCTTGCATTAGTTTTCATTTCATTTAGGGTTTTAGGATTGCATTTTTGCATCTCTTAAAATCTAAAAAATACAAAAAAGTCAAATCATTTTGTAAATCATTTACATAGCATTGCATCATCATTCACTTACATTCAAAAATTGAATCAAAATCGCACATCAAATTAGGTCTCCTAGTTTGTCATTTTGTCATATTTTGCATTTGCATTCAACTTTAAATTCATAGAAAATTCACGGTAACTCACTGTTTTAAATTGGAATCTGGAAACCATTAGAATCAACTCAAAATTTTGTAACATTTTAAAACCCCTAACCTAAGACCCATTCTCCCTTGGGCGAATGAGTCCCTGATCAGGGTCATTTCTTGATTTTTTAGAGCATTAAAACATCTATTTTTGCATTCCATTTTGTTATTTTTAGTTTTTTGTTTTAGCTTGCAGAATTTCTGTTAATTGGAATTGATCATATTAAGCTTCATTTGATAAATTTAGTGCATTTGTGAATTCAAAATTGAATTTATAAGACATCATTTTTCAGTTTTTTACATAGCATAATAAGAAAATTATCTTGTTTAGAATCTGAAAATTGTATTTACATATTTACATTGCACTTTACATCTAGGACATTGCATTGAATTTCACCTTCTTTCCATTTTGGGTTTACATTGAGTTTGTGAAACTTGTATGAGCTTTACAACTTGGTGTCCTATTAGCAATACTATTGTGAGAGGTAGTTTGAGACTCATATCATCCCACAATACACCATTCATCATGGATATTGGGTTCTCCAACACTTTCAATAATAATGTTGATAATCAACCCTCTATGGATCATAGTCCCCATACCTCATTTCCAATGGCTTCCCTACCTACAAACAATGTGCATGATGTTGAAACAATGGTTGCTAATGTCTCACAAGAAAACATAAGGATAGATGAGGAAATAGAGAAATTGAAAAACTTTGTGAATTCTAAAAACACTGCTAGTAGTGCCATTCCTTCTTTAGATAATGTGAGGAAAATTCTTGAAAATGAACATGGAATAGAGATTGTGCAAAGTCTATCCCATGTATTGTCGATAAGAGCATCCCTACCATGACTATTTGTGCTCAAGAATTGGGGTATGCTCAAATGCAAGGTGGAAATTCAATTCCTCCTTCCACAACCCTTACCTCTATTCCTACATACACTAGTACTCATGTTACAACAACCATTCAACCTACTAGCAACGTCAACACTTCCTTTGGTATTTCCACTGGAATCCTTCTATCTTTGTGAATTCAAATCTCATATCTCCTCAACCATCCCCCCTCACAAATCTACAATTCACTTTTCCTCTACATACATACACCACTCCACCTTATTCGCCTCCATCTCACAATACCAACAAGATCCAATCTTTAACACACTTTTGAAAAATATGTCATCCCTCCAACAACAAATCACCACACTAAATCAAAACAAAAATGGCCAACCTTCACAATACATCAAAACCAATCCCTTATCCTTGGAGATATTGAGAACACAAATTCCACAAGGTATAGAGGTTCCTAGGTTTGAGAAATATGATGGGAAAGAAGATCTTGTTAGTCATGTTTCCACTTACGCAACCCTATGTAGTGACTTCATTTTTTAATACAAACTCTTGGATAAACTCTTCCCTCAACCATTGAAAGATGCTTCTTTAGAGTGGTTTTTCTCCTTATTGAATAATTCAATTGGTTCATTCAATGAACTTATTAATGCGTTTTACAACCACTTCCAAATGCATATTGGTCCTAAAATGACCCTAGCTAATTTGATGACATGTAAGCAAAAGGATGATGAAAAGTTCACTGATTTTATAGCATGATACCAAATGCTTTATTCACAAATAGATATTAATATTCCTGATGCCGACCTTCAAAGAATGTTTATTTCCAATTTGTAAGATAAAATCCAAACTAAGCTTGAGATGATGAGATTCCCTTCCTTTACACAGTTGTGTACAACCCTTCGTGATTACCAAAATTCATTTAATAGCAATGAAGTGAAAACTCCCTCTAACTGTTCTAAAAATTCTAAATCCACACCTCAAACCAACTACCAACCTTTCAAGAAACAAAATAATGGCTTCTTACAACTTAATCCTCCTCAATCCAATCAAAATGTTAACACCCAAGTGGCTGCTATAAAGATGAAAAAACCATATGCCTTTGTGGATAGAAGTAGAAAATTTACACCTCTACCTAATACCCTTCATAATACCATGTTGCAGCTCTTAGAGAAGAATTTAATTTCCTTACCTCTTGTTATAGCTCCTGATCCTACTAAGCCTTTATCTTCAAACTATAGAACAAATGCATATTGCCATTTCCATCGACAAAATGGATATGATACAAAACATTTTAAGTGTCTTAAACATCTTGTGCAAGACCTCATTTATTATAATCATATCCTAATTGGAGGTGTTAATGATCAAGGTAATAATTATGTGGCTTCTCCTAATCAAAATCTACAAATCATTACCAATCCTATGCCTAATCATAATATCTCCTTTGTCAAAGCTAGGGAATAAAGAATGATGTGATAAATGTGGACACAGATGATGAAAATATAAAAGACAATTAGAACAACCTTATGGATAGTTTGGTTGGATTTATTGACACTAAACCTTGTAAGGGCCAAACTAAGATTATGCTTGACATTGCTTTCTCACAACAAGACATACTTAAACATGCACCTGATGGTCCTCTTTACATAGCTGAAAGAATCAATGACAAGCATTCTAATGGGATATTAATTGATCACGTTTGTGTAGAGAATGTGATCACGGAAGAATTCCTATTTGTGCATGAGCTTTATCAAGATACATATAAAAAATTGAAAGCATGGATCAAAACGCATAATGGTTTTTCTTTCCCTATGATTGGCTCGATAAATCTCCCTCTAAAGGTTGGAACAAAAGAATTAAATGTCTCATTCACCATCATCCCATCATTGGACCAATTTTGTGTGAAGTTAGGCTATCCATGGCTTCACTCCATGAATGTTGTCCCATCAGTTGTGCATAAATGCTTATAGTTTCCATTTGGAAATGAGATTTTTATAGTGCATCATAGTGGCTTTAATCTTGTGTCTTCCCGTGGGAAATTTTCATTGGATTTCTTTTGGCCCGAGCCTATTGAACCTATTAGACCCCGTGAAGACTTTTTTTTTAAATCCTATCAAAAGTTTAAGGAAAAATGCATAGCAGAATTATCCCTTAGTAATATGCATTAACCCATGATTGAGCCTCTTATCCTTGATGAGACCATGATTGAACCAAAATCCCTTCCAAGTAACCAAGAGCAGCCTATGACAAATCCTTTACCTATTTCCTATAAGAGACCACAAGATAATCAAACAAATCTCGTTGTGCCTTCTAAAGTCAAACAACTTTGCAAAGCTAAAGAGAAAGTGGTTGAATAACCTCCCATGGTTCCTTTCATTCCTCCCTTAAAGGAAGAAAATCAACCCATGGTTGATAAACCTGCTCCTACACAAACTCAACTTGAAAACCGCATGAAAATAAACTAAAATGCTAGAGAGCATAGGTGTAGACATCATGTTATTGCTCATTCGTTACAAGAAAAAGAAGAATATAAGAACATAGAAAATAAAAATCCAAACTTGTCTGAATTAGTGCATGATACCTCTCCACCTTCACCACAATATAAACAACAAAAAACTTCTATGGATATTGTCATTAGACCTCTTATCGTGATTAACTTGGATGATGATAATGAAATTGAAAATATTGATGAGGAAGTGCATAATGAGCTAAAATTAATATTTTCCTCTTCTATGAGCTTAAATGATGATCCTCCTAATAAGAGTCTTGAACTTGGTGCTTGTCCTAGTTCGGCACTTGATGTTGTCCCTTTAGTTAGTTGCCCACCTTTTGTATATATTGATCAATATTGGGATGCATACGACTTGCTATAGGTTGAATTTGCCTTACTATTCTTGTCTTTTTTTTTTCATGTTTCTTTGTGTGATTGCATGTGCGTATTGCGATCCCCCGTACTATTTTGTTTGATGTATCTCTCTTCATGTGCATTCCTCTATTTGTATCTACATTATTCTCTATGTTGTAAGCATTTATTTTTTCACTTGTCTTGTGTTTTCATTTTGGGGATGATGCAAGGTGTCAAGACATTTAGGTATCTTCCATGTTGACCCAAAATATTTTTCTTTGTTTTTTCTCTCTATGTGTCATTCTTCATGTTCTGCAAGTATTTGGGGAATGATAACATTTCCAAGCTCTATAACAACATTGTAGCAAAGATATATTGACCTTGAATCCATAGATCCCTTTTCTATTTTGTTTTCATTTTGGGGGAAACCCCTTCCTCTCTTTTTCATGATGTAGCTTCATTCGAGAGCATATGACTTGGCATAGGGCTTTCTGAATAATCTCTCATGTCTTCTTTATGGTATACTTTAAAGCAAATTTCTCCTAGCAATGGTGCTAGAAATTTCTTTAAAGTGGGGGCATACATTGGAATTTTTCATGTTTCTTCGTGCGATTTTCTTTCTTCTTGTGATGCGTCCTTTTCTTAGTGGTGTCATTGGGTTTGATGTCCTCCAAGAGCATGATATTTCTTAGTGTAGGACTTTCCTCTTAGTGGTGATGCTATGCGTTGCATTCCATAAGTTGTGATTCTCTTACCATTAACTTGTCCTCTCTTGGAGACATTAGGCACGATGTTCCCTAAGAAGAGACCTGACACAAACTAAGCAATATCCCTTTGAACAAACCTTGAATTTCATTTTTTTTCATAAGTGTTTATCATAATACAACTTTTTAACCTTTTCAAGCTTAAACCCCTCCTTTCAAGCTCACCAAGCATAACACACTTTGCTTGCTAGTGGAGCCTTTCCCTTGTTCATAAGTGCTTAGCATAATACTTGTTAAGCCTTGTGAAGCTTGAAGTTCTTGTGGTGCCTTATTGAATTTATCAGAAGGATGGATTTGATATGGTATGGGAGCTTGATAAGATTCTCTCATTTGTCACCTTTTGGGGGCTCACCTAGTGGATAGCCTAAGGTTCCATTAGCCTAAAGTGAGCACGTGCATCGTTTGCATAGTGGACATCGAGTTCTACTTGTGAGCATTCCTAGAAAAGTAATCGAGACATGTTCCACATCGAGTTGGACAATTGAGGCTTGATCCTCCCCCCTTCTCTTGGACAAATAGCTCAGACGTGTCCCACATTGCATTGGATAGTCAAGGATTGATCTTCCTCCCTTTTCTTCTAGTATTTTATTTTGTATGATTGAGTATCTTTATCATTGTTTCATACATATGTATGTCTTGAATGTCTACTTTAGTGTGATTTTGACATGGGGTCATCCTCTCACTAAATTGGGGGCTAAATGTAGTGTATAAAAATGTATCCCTTTACATTTTCACACCTAATTAGGAATTAATATTAAAATGAATTTAATTATGCCTTAATTTAGTGTTGTAATATATATTTTACATATTCACATTAAGTTTAGGGCCCTATTAATTAAAATGGACTTAATGATGCCTTAATGTAGTGTTGTAGAGTGTACCTTTTTACACTTTCACACTTATTTAGGGCTCCCCTTAATTAATTGAGGTTAATTTTCCTTAATTGGCCCCTTTAATTCAAATCCAAGCCTAATTAATTTCATTTTTCGACGAGGAAACCCAACATTCATTAATGCCTAAACATAACACTTCTCATTAATCAATGTGTGTCCTAAGTGAGTGACCTAGTCCTCACTTAGACCTAGGACCTAAATTCAAATTATGTTTTTGGTGGTATTTTAACATGTTCAAATCCATATTCACGTGTCAACTTGTGTTATTTGAATTTCGGGAAATTAATGTTACATACCTATAAATATAAGGTCATTTCACTATGTTTCACCTAGCAATTTGAAGAGAGAATTCCTATAGAAATTTTATGAGATCAAGATCAATTTCAAGGTGTTCAAGAGTATATTTATTGAAGATTTATTGCAGCAATCAAGATCCAATTTTCATGTCAAAGCATTCTTGCATCATGCATGTTATTGGAGCTAATATGTTGATGTAGAGTTCATGATCCATTGAAGCATTCAAGGCATTGTTTCAAATCAAGTTTCAAGATCAATATCCACATCCATTGAAGCTATTTCATACAAATTTCATACGTACATTCCAAGGTTCATCCAAAGTTTTGGTGAGTTGTGACATAGAGTTGTTCATTCATCATTCCTTTCATGCTATTTTATTTCATTACAAGGTTTAAAACGGGGTTTGACCAAGGAAAACCCCCATTCACCAAAAAAAAAACATTTTTCCCTCTTGATTTGTGTTTGTAGATTTGGGCGAAAGAAATATTGAATAGAAAATTTGAAGAATTTGTCAAATTTGCAAAAGTTATCATAAAATTTTTCATCTCAAGAAAACTCAATTGAAAAATTTATTTTTGAATTTTTGAACATGAAACCTATGAAAATTGAAGGATTCAAATATGTTGCAAATGCCCTAAAAGTTGCAAAAAAAACCCTAAACCAAGACCTGAGTCCCAAGTCAACTTAAACAAAGCAGTTTTGGTGACTGGTACACATCATCTTACCTCTCTTTGATTTGTGATCTGATTTCTGGTTCCATCAATATTGAGTTTAATCTTCAAGATCCATGTTGTAGATTACATTTTGGAGTTTTCTATTTTTTTAATCTTTCTCCCCAAATTTTTGTTTAATCAAGACCCTCGTCCTTGCAAAAAAAGGAAATTAATAGATTCATACTTTGACTTGACTCACCTAAAGGTTGATAGTCCTTTCATTGTGTGGATAGATCATTTCCTAATGAAATAGAGAGAAATAGGTCCTAATTAGTTCATCAACCTCATTTCAATTTCCCAACCCCTATTTTTATTTTTTTCAATTTCAAACCAATTATATGTGTCCATCTCCTTCAAAATGGTCTTCAATCCCAACACGCAAGGTGTGTAAATTCATTGATCTCAAAGGAACTCCCAATTCCAAATTAGCACTCCATCATCCACAATCGCAAGTTTGGAAAATAAAAATCGTATATCTAAAAATATATATAATTCATCCATATCTCATATCCCTTATCATTATTTGACATCTTGTGTAAAATCCAAAAATCATAACTCAAACATTCACCATGTCCTGGAAGCAATAATTTATGATAAAGAATCTAATGGAAGGCTATCATGATGTGCACATTTAGATAAGTCCAACCCTAGTGTCAATGAGGATTAATATAGTGTGCATGGGTTATATTCAAGTTCCATGATCTTGGCAAGGAAACTCCTCTATGCAAGTCACTATTTCATATCATGACAACAATTTATACATAAATACCATCAAATGGACATGAATAGTTGAAAAATCATAAAATACAATAAAAAAAATCATGAGACAAAAAAAAGAGATATACTTAAAGATAAATAATATGTCCAATAGTGAAAACTATTATTATGGTGCTTTAGACAATTATTATGATGAAAACCCATTTGTGGGTATCACACATAAAATTGATTATCTGTGTGTCATTCCATTTGGGAGCATATTGTCTCATCTATCTCACTTATTATCATGATGTTACCATCTACCCAATCCATATAATTTTAATTAATCATCCCTATCCACCTTGATCTTGATAAAGAATAGGGGCATAGACTTAAAAACATGCTTTTGGTCGACTCTTGACATGGACATATTTTTTACCACATACCATCTAATATCACGCTATCATCTACATAGCACTATCCAAACACTTAGCTTGGATAAAACATATTATCCCATTGTGAGATAGTCCTTGAAAGTTAAATCTCTTATCTTCATCAAGTTCCAATATTTTTCCACCATCATTTAAGAATTGCTCATAAGTCACTAGAAACATGATTCAAATCTATTCAATCCATAATGGTTATTCTCCTCATCCTTCACCTATAAATTTACATCACATTATTCCACTCCTCCAATCATAATGTCCCATGCCTTGTTAGACATTAGGGGTGGGTAATTACATCCTACTTTGGAATAAATATTGATATATATCTTTTGGATAACTTAGAGATCTAGATGCCTTCTATGTGTTAGAAATCTGAAATAGATTGAATAACCCAAGAGACTTTATAAGATAAATTCAAAGCTACATAAACTAGAAAAAAATTAAACAATGCAAACCAACAACTTCAAGAGATATGTAATGTCATGATGACATAATTTCATTAAGAGCTTCTAAGATGAAAAATACAAGGTAGGTAGTGAGTTTATATAGAACTAAGAAGAGGATGTAAGTAGAAAATCAACCAATGGGAATTGACCACCACTAACCACCAATATTAAATAATGTGATGAAAAAGTAAATACTCCACCCTTTAAGGGTGGAGACACCTCATCACTTTATCTCATAGTTATTAAATAGTAAACTCACTTTATCATCCTAAGAAAGCTTAATAAAAGTGTAGGAAAACTTATAACTAAGAGAAAATAAATTAACCCACTAGGAAAATAAAACCCTACACCAACACTATAACAAATAAATATTCATGCATTCTCCATAATACCACAAATAAAATTCCCCATCAACCTATCCTACATCCCATAAAACCTAGACAATTCCAATGAATGTCAGCATAATGCAACAATCTTAATACATGCCCTCTTTACATGCTATCTATCATAGTACAAAAACAATCTAATAGTTTTTATTCCCAACCTTGCTAAAAACCTTGATCCATTTCATGCAAACTATAATCATGTTTAATTATTCTCAATCCTCATGTTGTCCTCATCATTAAAAACACAATCCTCACATTGGTCTTATTATCAAAAATGATATTTCTATCATCAATCAATGAATCAATAAGTAATAGTTTGTCTAGAGAAAAAATTCTATGTGGTCCTTTGACATCCCTTCATATTCATCTCCCTTCATCACTCATCACTATCATTGTCATCATCATCACTTTATCCCTTGTCTTGTAAATCCTTTTAATCCAAATTTTTCCATTGGAATTATCATCCTTACATTAATGAAATAATCAAACATCAACATGTGCTTTAATATCCACAAAATACACATGTTGAAAACATCATACTTTTAATGTCAAATTAAGAGATCAATATCCACCTTGATAACATAAAAGTTTTCACATTATTTTCTATTGATAAATTTTCCTACTTCATCCATCATTTTCCTTCATACAATGTATCCTTCCACATATTAGGAATTATCCTCATCAATATATCCCATTATCACCTTGGCAAGAGGTAATACTATTGAATGCTAGTTGACAATTAATTATTTCATTCTTTGATCTTTGATTTATCTATTTGATCTTTTAATTTATCTTTTTGATCTTTTAATAAATATTTTGACCTAAACCATACCTACTCATAGTTTCCATGATCATTATATAGCATGGTGTGCATTGACTATTATATATTGGGCCATGATCTATTGTTTCTATGTATTGTGGTTGTTGGTGTTCTCTCACAAGATCCACAAAATTTATTCATCTTGTAATGTGATGGGGACTCCTCTCCATGTCTGATGGTTGTCTCACTGCATACCCACCAATAATGTCAAATTCCTTGTGACTGTTGGGGCATAATATTATTTTTTTATTTTCTTGAGTATTAGTTAATGTATTGGATACATTGTCACCTTAGTCTTCTATACCCCGGTGCATAACATCTATTGCTATATCAAAATAAGGTCAAGCTCTCCATATTCCATCATAATGTAGAATTCCAAATAATCATTTATCCATGTCTCATAATCTATTGTCATAATTTAATCTATTCACTTTCTCTTTTCTTACTTATCAATTTTATTTTGAGAGCACTCATGCATATTTTGCATGACTCACCTCTTGAGGGGGAATCACCATCTCACCATTTAATATTGCATTATTTCCTCCATTTTATTGGGGCATTATCATAATCTTCTTTATCCTTTCATTTCATCACTTTTTCATCTCATTTAATGCATTTCTTTCTAGCTACTTTTCTTTGCTTTGAAACAATGTTACTTTGAACATCATCTCAAAGGAGGAAAAAATTTAGACACGTCAATTATATCTAAAGAAGGAAAAATAGATTAGGAAGGTAAATATATAGAAATGCATAAACGAAATACACCAATAAGATATTATACCTTCATAGTCTCCTCCTCTTCATAGATTGATTTCACAAGATGCACCCATGTCTTGTAGATTTGCTCCAATGTTGGTAGTGGATGTGGTTGCTCAATACTTGGGCAGCATGATGGTAGGATAGAGATGGACTCAATGGATATTTTGGAAGCATAAGGATATGGAGAATGTGGATGTCAAGAATCAAAGCCAAGGCCTCATTACATAGAATTTTGATGAGAGGAACCAAGGGCTAGGATTGATTGGTTGATGGAGGATTGAGATTGATTGAGTAGGGTTTGGATCAAGGTTGAGAAGAACATTAACAGTGTGATGGTTTCACAAGGAGGATAGGGGTGTAATAGGGAGGTGTACTCACACGTGTGAGCACACATTGGGAATAGAGTGTGTAAGAAGTAGGGTGGCTCATAAGGTGGCTTGTATAAGAGGTTAGTGAGTGTAGGTGAGAGGTAGGAATTCAAAATTAGGAAATAATGGCAATAAGGGTTAGATCAATTAAATCAAAGATTAATTGATTTAATGAGGATGGGTTAAGTTAACAAACCATGGGTTTATTAACTTGGGTGGACTAAAAAGTTGGAGAATGGGATAATAATGATTAAGATGGGGATAAAGTTAATTAATCAAGGATTAATTAACTTAAGAAAGGTTAGGAGATTTTAGAGGAAAGTGGGAAAAGGTTACATTTAATTAAGTAAATGTAGATTTATTTAATTAAAGGTGGTGGATAAAGGTAATGGGGAAATTAATTAAATAAATAGTGAATATTTATTTAATTAATTATTAGGATAAGATAAAGGGTTAAATTAAATAACAATTATTATTTAATTAAATATTATTTTAGGTGTCTATATTTTTCCCCTCTTTGAGATGATGTTGCGACTAAGAGAAGTAACAACATTTAAAAGAAGAATAAAACATAGTGGGTAGGTAAGGGATAATAACTAGAGGTATGATGCCCCAGTCACTAGCAAGGGTGAGGAAGGATGACGAGGAGGTAGTGGTATTCCCCCTCAAGAGGACATGTGGGTTCAAAGAACATGGGAATGCTCTTCAAATGGATAAGATGACTAGGAGGATGAAAGGATGAAAAGATGCAGTACCTAAGGATGGATGGAAAAAGATAAGGATGATGAAGATGTGTGTTCGCCTCCCACAATGGTTAAATAACTAAGACTTTAGGTTTGTGACTTAGAGATTGAACATCTATACTAAGCATCTATCTACTCATCATGAAGGTGCATTTCACTTGTCAACCCAGGGACGTAAACTTGAAATGGGTCAGCACTATATGTGCACTAGGACTTCATTGCAATCATCCATAAACTAGGAAAGAAACAATGTTGGAAGTGAAGTGATGGAAATAAATCAACTAAAACACTAAACATAAATCAACATCTACACTAAGCATTAATAGCTGGACTAAAAGTGAAAGATAGAAATGATAATCTCAACAAACTACTATGTCTGCCTTGGCTGTAGGAACAGTCACAGAATGGAATTTCAATGGTTGTAGGAACAGACAGTTGCTGAATTTGAAACTAACTATTGAACAGAAAATAACCTTTAAACTAATAGATGGAATTCTCACCAAGTGGGACCCCTTGGGTGAGTCTCCCTTACTAAATAAAATGCAACAACTCAGAATGTCATATTATTACTTGAAATCATAGGTACAACATCTCAGCAATAGAACTGTAAAACTAGAAAATGCTAGTACAAACTTAGAATATCCAACCTTATCAAAAGGAGCATCTGACCATTATTTATAAGGAGAAAACTACTAACTATCCCTAACTACCTAGGCAGTCGACTCCATCAAATTAGGAGGATGTTGCTTATTGGAAGCATAGAAAAAGATGGAGGGAGTTATGCGTGTGCTTAAATTGGTCAAAGCAGACTCGCTTCAACGGGAATCTAGCACAACACACTCCCTATATTTTCTCAACAACAAATATGACCATTAAAAAGGTGGTTACATCCTTTTGTTTTGAATTGGGAATTTTCCCTCCATGAGAGTTTTCCCGCTTTGACTTCTTAATGTTAAGCTTCTTGACTTCTTAACAACCAACCAATTAGCAAGAATTTCTCCCACGTACCAGGCTTTGTTGACATCAACATTTTAGTGGAAACTTGCAAAATAGCATTAGCATGCACAAACAGATGTATATCTATAATTACCTCAGTAACATTCATTCAACCACTAGTAAATTCAACATAGATAATTCTCATAGTGTGATAATATCATTGAAGTCACAAAGATAAAGCGTATGTCTAAGGTATATAGTTTTAAGGAAAATATCAACAACCAAGTATCAAAGTCTAGGATAGTAACAAAAAATATGTAATGGGTCCTATCAAAATTGAGCCATTAATTGAGATCATCATCCCCCCAACCTAACATTTTACTGGTCCTCCAGCAAAAGGACTAAACTTTTTCCTAGTTAATTCCCTGAAGTCAACTTCTGCCAGCTGTCCCACATCAGTATTTGCGGTGGTTGAATCAAGATCCCAATAGAATCCTTGTTTGCTCTCCATTTTGTTCCATCTTGTTCTTTCTATAGCTATGTCATACTGGTAGAACTTGTAATCCAACACAGGCTACAATAATGTAGGTGGCTAAAATGTTAAGGGAAGCCAACACTGCTGCTTCCTTCTACCAATATGTATATACCTATCAACCCTTTTTCATGTTGTAGCATAGTTCTGTAAAGAGTGGGGTTTAGCCTGTTTCAATTCTTCTAGAAATTTGTTCCACCTCTGTGCTAAATATCCCATTACTAATTTTCCTATGGTTTCAACTACCCTCTCATATTCTTTGTAGGCTTCTTCTCTAACCGGCATAATCTTAGCTTTGTAGCTAGGGTGGTAAAGAATTTTGTGCCATGTCATGAAAATATCTCCAGGGTTATTAGATTCGGCCTTGATAAGCAGGGGAGTATGAAGTTCCCTATCCCTATAAGTTCTATATTGTTGTCCCCAACTAATCTCATTTTGAATCCAAGACATAAATGCGCATAAATGAAGGTCCCCAATATACAACAAAGGATTCCAATCATGATCATCAAACAAAACATAATTATGCAAGTATAATTCACATAACAAATTTTTAACATCAGGGGGTGCAAGCTAATAAGCCTGGAAGAATTCATGTGGAGTATCAAAAGTAGGACTCAAACCTAAAATGATCCTTGATAGCTTGAAGGAAATATTTCCCTCCTTCAAGTGCAGGGCATACACTCTAGGAGGAGTTCTACATGCTAGTGTTTTAGGTATTAATTCTACCACATTATCTATCCTTTCCTTCAAGGCAACAATTTGTACATTCTTCTCTTCAATCTCTGCATCTTTCTTTTTAATCACATTTTGCAGCTCACGCCTTTCCTTTTTCCATTCTTCTTCTCTTCTTTGCATCTCACTCCACAACTTCAGATCTATGTCATTCCATGAAAAATTAGGAGGTTTATGTATCCCTACCAAAGTCTTCTTTGGCATTGACTCTTGTTGTTCATACAACACCAGTTGCAGTGATTCAAGTTGTTCATCCTGCTCTAGCTGTAGGAACTCTGGATTCTCATTTTGTTCTTGCTGTAGGGTATCTTGAATTTCGTCTTGTTCTGCAATGGTAGCAAGCTCTGCCAAACTGATATTTGTCTGATCCTCAAAAATATCCTTTTCCTCAACATTCACCTACCTCGTTGGGGTTTTTGCCTCCTCCCTAGATGTTTTTCTAAGCCTAGGGCTTCTCTTTAGAGGTGCACCAGTGGCTAGCCCAGCTGGTTTTGATCTCTTAGGATGGTTTTTGTCTTTTCCTTTGGCTGCAAGAGGAACAGTGTTATCAACCTTTTGTTTTCTAGGGCTTGGTGTTGGTTTTTCTACCACTTTCTTTTTGGCCTTTCCCTTTCTCACTTTTTCTTGTTTCTTTTGTGCCTCTTCTCTCCTAAGGGTAGCCCTAGTTCGAATTGGGGTTATAACAGGGACATTATCATCAGAATCTGAGGATGAACTTTCCTCTCCTAAATTTTCTGATTCAAAAGACCCAATTTCAATAGCTTGCTTAGCTATAGGAGGGTTTGAACTAGGTTTTTCACTAGAGGTTGATGCTCCAGAAGTAATTTCAACAGCCCTCACTTTCCTCTTAACCCTACAAGGTTGAGGCTAACCTCTAACATGTTTTGGTCTAAATTGATCAATATTTAAAAATTCCTCCCATGTCATATCAGATACTTCATGCAGATATTTTTCCACTAATAATTTGATTAAACAATGGTGAGAGATAGAGTTATTCCTACCTTTCTGTGTTTTGATTTCCATGATGGCAAGGAGATGATATAGCACATTGGGCACGCTCATTCTTCGTTCATGCCTCATATGGTTCAGTAGCTTGAAGTGTACGGAATGGAGGCATGATTGGTGGCCCTCACAAGTGATGTAATTAACAATGTGGATAGCTACTTTTCTCCATGGCTCAAGGAGAGAGGTTCTTTTTGTACCCTGTTTATCCACCACCAATGGAGGATCACTGGGTTCAGTAAATTCAGCCCTGTCTAACCTTGCATATTTTGTAGCAGGGTATGGCTCACCATCAATAGGTAAGCTCATTACCTCCACAATTCTTTCCTCAGTTACAGTCACCTCCAATCCTTTTACTATTGCCTTCCCCTAAGAGAATTTTTTTGCAAATCCCTACGCAATGTCTTCATTGTAGCTGTTGAGCTTCAAGAAATAGTCCAACCACCCGCAATTTCTAAATTCTTCCAAATAAGGTGCATCCTGCATTACCATGTTATGAACTATGGGTTCACTTCAAATTATCTACCCCCCCATCATTCAGCTACCCGCAATCATCAAACACTTTGCTAAATTTCCATTTTTCCTCTACAATCTCTTTCTGAAAAACCCCAACTTCTTTTTCCTACAACTCTTCTTTCTGTTGTACAAAATGGCAATGTCATGTAGCTTACTAAATTACTTTCATTGGGTAACATTTGAAATTATGACTAGGCAATAAAGGTTCATTAATGAGGGCTATTATCGAAAGAAATGGTGGCAGTTCAGTGACATCTTACACATGGAAGCCATCACATCAATTTATCATTCAAATTGGCTCAGTTTAAATTTGTTGATATGGATGACACATGGACTTGATTTGACACTTCCCCTCTCCCCAACCTAATTTACAACATGTCTCCGCATAGGCTAGTGGATGATTATGATTGGACAAGGCGGAGTACAATTTAATGTTATGCAAAATATCTACATTTAATTATAGCAATTAAATAAATGTAATAATAAAGATATAACAAATTGTTTTGCATGTACCTAAAACCTTGGAGTATATTTGCAAATAATTCAAAGTAAGTATTGATTACCTTTAAGAAGTGTGGTTGAGCAATTAATGCATTGATGATGAAATGGAATGAAGTGATAGCGAAGTGGAGTGATGGTTGCGTTATGAAAGAGAGAGAAGATGGAGATGGATGGGCGAATGGGTGGATTAATGAAGAAGTGGACTCCCACAAAAGTGGAAGTCTTTATTATGAAGTGGTTACATGTGTACTTGGATTAGTCAGAAGGAGGGACACTAGGTCCGCTTCCTTCAGCTGCAGGAAGTTTGGGGGTTGGGTGTTGATTAAATTGCTACAAGAATTCTTCCTTGGATGTTGGCTTGTGATACAACCTTAAATGGTGACCATTGACCAGATGTTTGAATCTAACAAGGTCAATGGTGGTGAGTTTTACAACTCTGTTGGGAAATACTTTTGCAACCTCGTATAGTCCCAACCATCTAGTCTTCAATTTACCTACATTGTCTTGATACCTAGAGTCATAAAGGAGTGCCTAGTCTCCAGGCTGAATCTTCTTGTCCTTTATGTACATATCATGCCATTTGATTCTTTGATTTTGTACTACCTCGGTATGATGTAGGGTTGTCTTTCTCATCTCATCCAAGTTGTTCAGCTACATGAGTCTGTCCTTTTGTGCTTCAGAGATATCCATCCCTAAGTCTAGTGCAGTCTTAAGATTCCTATGCTCAAATTCAATGGGCATCATAGTTGTCTTCCCATACAATAACTCAAAGGGAGTGAAACTTTTGGTTTTTTTCCAGGTGGTGTTATAGGCCCAAACAACCTCGGGTAGCCTATTTTCCCAGTCTCTCCTATGAAGATCCACAGTTTTTGTCAGAATTGCTTCAATTTCCCTATTGGTCACCTCAGATTGGCCATTGGCTTGAGGGTGATAAGGAGTAGAATTCTTGTGCCTCACATTATAGTCATTAACTAGTGTTGCGACAAGGGTTGATGTAAATTGAGCCCCTTGGTCAGACACTATCTCCCTTGGAACCCCATAATGAGTGAAAATTTCTTCATAAAGAAATTTTGCAACCTTATTATCTCTTGCATGCTTCATTGGTTTAACTTCAACCCATTTGGTCACAAATTCAGTGCAAACCAGTATGTAGGATTTACCATTTGATGGAGAATCAATGGGTCCTACAAAATCTAGTCCCCATTTATCAAATGGAGTGATTACTACCTAAGGGTAAAGAGACATCTCATCAAACTTTGTTGGGCGGCCCATCCTCTGGCATCTATCACACTTCCTGGTATATCTGCTTGCATCCTTATGAAGTGTGGGCCAGTAATATCTTGTATTAAGGATCTTCATTGTTGTCCTCTTGGCTACAAAATGTCCTCCATAGGGTTCATTGTGACATGCGTGCAATATATCATATGTCTCATCTTCCCTTACACATCTCCTCATGACATGGTCTAGTCCAGTGTAAAACAAACAACCTACAATCCATGAAAAAGGAAAGGTTTTCTCAATGAGTACCCTTCTCTCTTTTGGAGAGAAGTGAGGAGGAACTCTCCCTGTAACCAAGTAACTAGCTATGTCAACATACCAAGGAGTATGCATAGTGATGAAAAAAAATGCTCATCAGGGAAAAAGTCATCAATGACTTGATTATCTTTTGATGTAGTTAGTCTAGAAAGAAAATCTGCTACAAAATTTTCTTTTCCTAGTTTATCAAAAATGGTGATGTCAAACTCCTACATTAGTAACAACCATCTTGCTAGCCTGCATGAAATAAGGGACTTATTCATGAGGTATCTTATTGTTGCATGGTCTGTATGAATAAAAATTTGATACCCTGTTATGTAGTGTCTGAATTTGTTAAGGGCATAAATGAATGCTAACATTTCTTTTTCTGTCATGTAGGTTTTTTATGAAAAAATAGATGGAATTCTCTATAGTTCCTTCTTTTTGTCCCAATACTACTCCCACAACATAGTCTGATGCATCTGTATGAACGTGAAAGGGAAGTTCCCAATTAGGCCCCTTAAGTACAAGAGCATGGGTTAAAGTTGCTTTGAGATCAAAGAATGCCTTGTCACAACCCTCTATCCACTGGAATTCAACATCTTTAGTGAGGAGATTGTACAATGGTGCTGCCATTTTACTGAAATTGATAAAATGCCTATAGTACCCTGCATGACCCAAGAAACTTCTTACATCCTTTTACTTTGCAGGAATAGGCAGATTGGTAATCACTTCAATCTTTGTTGGGTCTACTTGAATTCCTTTTTTAGAGATGTAGTGCCCAAGGACTACTCCTTGCATCATCATGAAACACTTCTCGCTGTTCAATGATAGGTTATGGTCTTCACATCTTTGTAAGACCTTCCTTAGATTCTCTAGAGCTTCTGAAAAATCAACACTATAGGTAGTAAAATCATCCATATAAATTTCCATGCAATTATGTGAGATGTCTAAAAATATACTAATGACTACCCTTTGGAAAGTTGCAGGTGCATTACACAAACCAAATGGAAGCACAAAGTAGGCATAATTCCCCCATGGACAGGTAAAGGTGGTCTTCTCTTGATCCCCAAGTGTAATTTGTATTTGGTTATAGCCACTGAATCCATCTAGAAAAGAAAAATATTACTTGTCTGCAAGGGAATCCAACACTTGGTCAATGAAAGGAAGGGGAAAATGGTCCTTTTTGGTGGTAGTGTTGAGTTTCATGTAGTCAACACAAACTCTCCACTTTCCTCCCTTTTTGGGAAAAATCACCAATGGAGACACCCACTGACTGTCTAAGATGGGGTAGATAAATCCCGCATCCAATAATTTATGAAGTTCCCCTTTGACAATTTCTCCCAATATAGGATTGATTCTTCTTTGTGGCTTCCTTACCGGTGTGCAATCATCTCTGATATATATCCTATGAGTGTAGAGCTTAGGATCCAATCCCTTCATATCATGGTAGTCCCATGTAAACGCATGTTGGTGGGTCTTCAATAAGTTTTTCAATGACAGTTGTTGTTCTTCACTCAGCTTGTTGTTAATATTTAGATATTTTCCTTCTGACACTTGCACTTATGTGGTTAACTCTATCATAGCTACTTCACTAACACTTGGAATTTTTAGTTCATGTGGCATATGGAGCATGTTAGTTGCTATAGGAAGCTCTATTGCAGGAAGAGCAGGCAGAAGTGTCTTCACTGAACTGGTAGAACCAGATTCATGAGTAGATAACTCTTGATGCACCTCACAATGATTCTAAATTATGTGGGATAGCACTTCATCTTCCTCCTGTAGTTGCATGAAAGATATTCTTCCTAACATCATGAGTTGTGCCATATAATTGACTTCCTCGGCCTCTTCTCCAACATGTGGCCATATGGTGTTCTCCATGTCATGGGATGGTTGAGCAGGGGGGTAGAGAACAAGCTTTTTGGTACTCTTCCCATCATAAATGGTCATGTCTCCTGACCTACATCCAATGTAGGCATCTATTGTGGCCAACCATAGCCTCCCTAGGATAATGGGGTACCTGCTTAGTGTTGCTTTAGGAGAAAGAATCATAAAATTTGTTGGATACTCCTAAGAATCTAGAATTACCACAAGGTCCTCTACTATACCATCAAGTTTGATAATGGAACTTTCAGTAAGTTGTAGGACAGTAGGAGTGGATCTCATGTTTGCAACATTTAGTTGTTGCAGGATATCCTTAGTCATTGCATTTATTATTGTGCCCAAGTCAATTAGAGCATTCCTTATTTGGATTCCATTTATGACAAATCCTACCACAAGACTGCCTAGGTTAGTGTACTTAGGAACTGTGACTTTTCCAAGCATGATGTCTACTAACTGTCCTACCACGTGAACTATCGTGGGGTCTTTCTTTTTCATCCCTAGCTTTTTGAGGCATGCCTCTTTGATTTCTTTTCCATATATAGGGACATTTTTATGGCTTGAAACAAAGGTATCTTGACACCTATGTATTTCAACTAATCCAAGATGTCAAAGGTTGGCTCCTCCTTTTCTTCCTTCTATTTAGCAACTTCTAACCTTTGAGGAAATGGTGGATCTTGGATAGTTTGTTGGGCTGGAACTGGTTTAGGATCTTTAGGCACACTGGGCTGGATGGGTACATTCAGAGGCTCCTCTTCTTCTACAGGAAGCTCAATGATGATGGGTGTGGAAGGAGGCAGAAAAGTATTTCCTAAATGCAGGTGAATGTCACTCACACTCACAACATATGCAGGAAACTGATTAGGATCTGCAGAGTATACTGGTTGTTGTTGTTGTGGTTTGTTATTTGGGTTAGGTATGGACTCAGTTGGTAACTAAGTAGGTCTAGGTGTGCTTGAACTTGAGCTAGTAGGAGGAGGAATTATAGCAGGTTGTTGGGGCTGTGAAGATGGTTGCATGTAGCTAGTTGTCTGGTTTGGCCATTGTTGTCCTCCCCTCCATTGGGATGTTTGTTGCTAGTTTCTTAGAGGTGGCTGCCAATTTCCCAGAAGCTACTGTCAATTCCCTTGAGTTTTTTTCCATTGGGGTGGAGAGTTTTAATGATTAGGCCAGGTATTCAGAGGGTTATTCCAAGGCTAAGGTGGATATCCTCCATAGTTGGATGGATATGGGAGTTTCCATTGGTTACCAGATGAATAAGAATTAAAATATGGCCCAACCAAAGATAATGGATCAGGTGGCATACCTTGTCTTGGATCCCATAGCCTCCTTTGTGCAATGTATAGACTTGATAATATTCACCCTGGAGTGGTTTGAATTCAGGTGGGATCTTCTTCTTGTCAATATTAGCTAAAATTTTGCATCTACAATCCTTCTTTTGTCGGCAATGAGGGAAATATTCTGCCAACATTGCCTCAACCTCCTCGTGTTTCTTCTTTTCTTAGAGTGTATCCAACTAAGTATCTAGATTATTTATGATTTCTTGCTTGAAATTTTCCATCATTGAAACTCCATTCGTGGATGATTTACCCATAGAGGATTGGTAACCTCTTCCCTTCTTTGAAGCTGCCCTAGAATAGTTCTAACATATCTTCTTGATGTCATCCCAAGGAACTTGAGTGATATCTCCTCCTCTCATCAAGTCCAAATCATCAGTGCAGCTCTCAATGATCCCTCTAAGGAAGAGGAGCTTTTGGGACTCCTCATTGAGTGTATGATGTGGATATTTCTGCAGACAAAAAAGAAACCTGGAAATGTAATCCTCCAAACTCTCATCTTCCTTTTGTTGCATCCTAAAGATGTCATCTCCTCTCATGTCACTGCCCCTACAATATTCTTTGTACTTCTCAAGAAACTTTGTTTTCATATCATTCCAAGTTTCCACAGTATTCCTAGCTAAGCTCATAAACCATCTTAATGCAACTTCTTTCAAGGTGGTGGGAAACAACTTAAGCCTATGAGCATTAGTGGTGTAGTCATAACTTCTACAGAGAATATCAAACTCAAATAGCAAAGTGTCAGGGTCTTCTATGACAAGTCCATAAAACTTAGGAAGGATTGAAGCAGGGATGTTCTTGAGCTTATCAACTTCATTCTGATGAGTAATAGGAAATGGAAAAGATGGTTGGTTTGGTCTATTTATGTGTCTATTTTCATTATTCTCATCACCCATGGTTGCTTTATGAAGTTCCAAAGCAAAGGAATTCTCAATCTAATTTTGGTCTTCAAAGGAAGTGCCAAAACTAGTTAGATTGGGAAATCCATTAGCAAAAGGGAGTGCTTCTTCTTCTTCTTCGTCTCTTGGCAGGTTTTGATGCTCACTAGCTGGAATGGGTTTGGGTCATTAGGAAGGAATCTCCCATGAGCATCTCTCCTCCTTCCTCTATGCATACGATATCAACTCAATATCAGCTAGCTCACACAAAGAATTGGCAAAAGAATAGTGGGTCATTCCTTTCATAAATGAGGGGTATATACTAAGAGAAAACTTTCAAAAATGCTACAACAAGAAAGAAACTATCACTGATTCCAAAGAACTTCCTAGTTTGACACCATCCCCAACAACGGCACCAAAAATGTTGGCCTCCCACAATGGTTTAATAACTAAGCCTTTAGGGTTGTGACTTTGATATTGAACATCTATACTAAGCAGCTATCTTACTCATCATGAAGGTGCATTTCACTTTTCAACCCAGGGACGTAAACTTGAAATGGGTCAGCACTATATGTGCACTAGGAATTCATTGCAATCATCCATAAACTAGGAAAGAAACAATGTTGGAAATAAAGTGTTGGAAATAAATTAACTGAAACACTGAACATAAATCAACATCTACACTAAGCATTAATAGTTGGACTGAAAGTGAAAGATAGAAATGATAATCTCAACAAATAGACAGGAAACTACTCTGTCTGCCTTGGCTATAGGAACAGTCACATAATGGAATTTCAATGGCTACAAGAATAAACAGTTGTTGAAATTGAAACTAACTACTGAACATAAAATAACCTTTAAACTAATAGATGGAATTCTCACCAAGTGGGCCCCCTCGGGTGAGTCTCCCTTACACTAACTCAAATGCAGCAACTCAGAATGTCATATTATTACTTGAAATCATAGGTACAACATCTCAGCAATAGAACTATAAAACTGGAAAATGTTAGTACAAACTCAGAATATCCAACCTTATCAAAAGTAGCATTTGACCATTACTTATAAGGAGAAAACTATTGACTATCCCTAACTACCTAGGCAGTCGACTCCATCAAAATAGGAGGATGTCGCTTATTGGAAGCATAGAAAAAGATGGAGGGAGTTATGTGTGTTCTTAAATTGGTCAAAGTAGACTCGCTTCAACGGGAATCTAGCACAACGCACTACCTATATTTTCTCAACAACAAATATGACCATTAAAAAGATGGTTACATCCTTTCGGAATTGGGAATTTTCCCTCCATGAGAGTTTTCCCACTTTGACTTCTTAATGATCAACTTCTTGACTTCTTAACAATTGACCAATCAGCAAGAATTTCTCCCATGTAGCAGGCTTTGTTGACATCAACATTTTAGTAGAAACCTACAAAATAGCATTAGCATGCACAAAAAAATGTATATCTATAATTACTTCAGTAACATTCATTCAACCACTAGTAAATTCAACATAGATAATTCTCATAGCATGATAATATCATTGAAGTCACAAAGATAAAGCTTATGTCCAAGGTCTATGGTTTTAAGGAAAATATCAACAACCTAGTATAAAAGTCTAGGATAGTAACAAAAAATATGTAATGGATCCTATCAAAATTGAGCAATTAATTGAGCTCATCAATGTGGATGAAGGGGGAAAACAGATGATGATCATGTTGCAATGATAAGAGAAACCTAGATTTGATATTATACTTGAGATTATGCACCAAGGTATAAGGAACCAAGGTGACAGTGTGTCAAGTACATGATCAAAAGTTCAAGTGTAAACATATGCCTTATAACACTATGATATGGAAAACCATGGTGCCCCTGTGGAAATAGAGTGCAAAAGACCATGATAAATGCAAAAAATGATAGCGCACACAAGCAACAAGCAAGAATGCACATAAACCAAAATCAACCAAGTACTATGCCCCAAGTCAAGCTAAAAAATGATTGAAGGATTGATGATGATGATAAGGATAGAAAAGTTAACGATAAGAATAATGTGTACCCCAAGGATTGTGTTGTTAACGATAAGAACATGTGGATTAGGAAGGATATATCCCTATTATGATAATGGATTAAAGTGGATCAAAGGATTTTAGCTGATTTGGATCAAAATAATGGATTGCTTAAGGATGATGCATTACCTTGCAAGGTTGGATTGCGTGGATTAGGATTGATTGCATTGGATAGAATTAAATGGGGATGGTTGTATTGGAAGGAAATATGAATTGAATAAGATATGGTTGGATTGAGGATAGGATGATTAGGATAGAGGAATGGATGGGATCCAATGACAAGGGAGAACCAAGTCTTAGGAAAATGATGGAAGGATAAAGTCATTGTCTGGATAGGAGAGAGGGCTTTGGATGATGGATGGTGATGGGAGATAAGAGGAAGGGAGCTCCAAGGACTAGTTGTAAAGGACTAAGATGCACCACACTAGAGGTAGTGCAATCATGGATGGAAGGATAGTAGCATGATATGGAAGGATAGTACATAAAGGGCATGGAGGGAATTAAGAGTGAGGATTGCCTTGTCCAAAGCATGCATGGATATTTTCCCCCTAGCTTTATCAAGATCAAGGGTGAAAAGAGGGGGCGAATTGGATGGGATGGGAGGATGGAGATAGGATAAGGGATGTGGGATGGAGGATATGGATAGGATGATCAAGGTTAAGTTGATAAGATATGGATGCATGGATATTTGACCCCTAGGCTCTTCATCAAGATTAAATATGGGAAGGGAATACAGATTTGGATAGGATGAGGATATGTGATGAATGATATGGATAGGATAATGGAAGTAGGATATGTGATGCTCATGTAGATCCTTAACCTTGTCGAGATCAATGGAGAGAAAAGGGAGGATGGATTTAGACTGGATGATGGATAGATGATGAAGGATAATGGAGGACGTGGATAAGATGTGGTATGGATGAATATTTCCCCCAAGTGTAGAGTGCAAGAGGATGGGGATATTACACATGAGTGGATGAATGATAGGGATGTGAAGGAAGGACTCAAGAATTAGTTCCATAGATGGTATCCCTTGATTATGTGTTGTAATGCTCATAGACGTTGGTAGAATGATGGTGAGGGGGATGAAATGGATTGGAAGATGGAGAGAGATATGGATTTATGCAAAGACTTGGATGAGAGGAATGGAAGGATGGAAAATGGATGTTGGATAATAGATGGGTTGATGGAAGACTTGTGGATGAGTGGATGGATATGTTTGCAAGATCAACATTGGAACACACCTCGAAGGGTGGTAGAATTATGGAAGTGATGTAGATTTTTCATTTTGAGGTTTAGATGGAGGAGTGGATGTAGATTTTGGAACATAAGGATCCAAAATGGATGGAGGTGATGAAGGATTATTAGATGGGGTGCAGGACTTAGAATTGGATGAAACTTTTTGATAAGCAAGTTTGGATGCCAATTTTGTTTTTCTTTGGGATGCATTGATTCTATGAGTATTTTTGGAATCCACATGGTTTTTGACTTTGATATTTTCTTCATGGGACTTTGTGGCCTTTTGGCTTTATTTTTTTTATTTTGGCTCATATTTTTCTTTTTTTTTGCATGTCTTTTTGATGGGACATCTTGATCCTTTGATTTTTGTGGATTTTTTGCTTTATGAATTTGAGATTTAGCATCCAAATTGCTTCCAAGAGCAATGGGATTGGTATATGGATGTAAATTATGTGGATGTATTATGGATGGTTTGGTATAAGTATGTTGGAAAAGGTTCGAGGGTGTGTACCTTTGTTGATCATGATTAGGGATATGAGGTGATAGATAAATAGGATAAGGAGATTTTGGAATAGGAGTAATAGGTGGTGGAATGTAAGGACCCAAGATGGATGAAGGGGATGAAGGAATGTGTTTTAGGACATAGGGACCCAAAATATATGGAAGGGATGAGGGATTTGGATTTGGAACATAAGGGCCTAAGATAGATTTAGCAGATGAGGAATGTGGATATTTAGATTTAGATGGAGAAATTTTGGACTTAGGATGGGTGGAAGGAGTGCGAAAATCTTGAGCTTGGTATCCAAGGCCATGATATTTTTAATTTTCTTTGATATTAAGGGGTTCTAAGATGTCTTTCTCATGAAGGCCTAACATTTTTCGTTGATAATGCATGGCTTGACAAATATGTTTTTCAATGGGATACTTATTATTTTGAAAACAAGAAGTGAGTTCATTTTGAGGGGGATATGACAAGGAAGGAATGATAGGATCTTGGAGTAGCTTGGATGAAATTGGAAGAACCTAATTTATAATTATAGGTTCATGGGTAGCTTGGATAGCCTAGTGATAGAATCTTGTGGAGGATTAGGCTCATGACATGAAGATGAGGGGATGCTTTGATATTGACTTGGGGTAGGATCATGTGATGGGGTGGATGGTAAAGTGTGATCTTGGTTATGAGATGGAAGAGGATCATGACATGGAGTGGGAGGTTTGTTTTGATCATGAGTGGGGAGAAGACCATTAGGTGGGATTGGAGGTGTACTTTGATCTTGATTAAGAGATGGATCATGTAATGGAGTGGGAGAGTGAGGATCATGGGAGGGGGATGAAGGGATATATTTCTCTTGAGATGGAATGGGATCATTAGATGAGATGGAAGGGATATGTTGTTCTTGATTGGAAATGGGAGCATGAGATGGAAGAGGATTATATTATGGAGGAGAAGGGGTTCCTTGATCTTTGCATGGAGGAGAATCTATGTTAGCATGCTTTGGATTAGGATATGGACATATTTCATTTGATGTGGATGGTGTGATGGGGTGGGGAGGTTGGATAAACTCTTCAAGTTGGGTAGATGGAGGGATAGGAGGTTCATGGGATTTAGGGGATTGGGGTTTATTTTGATGTGGAGGTGATGAAGGTGGATGCATGACATGGGAAGATTGCACCACTTTATTTTTTCATGGGGAATTAGTTATCTTTGAAAATAGTCCTTGGAGGAAATTATTATGAGGGACATGGGTTAAATATGATTGGTAAGATTTGGGTGATGTGGATTGTAAGGATGTGGGAGATGGACAAGTGGAATAAGAGGTGGAAGCTTCCATGGGTTGGTATATTGAGGATGAGGATGAGGATATTGAAAAGGATTTGGGATGTGGATGGGGTTAGAGGGGAATTCTAGCTAAAGGCTTGGCTTCCATTGTCAAAAGAAGGGGAAGGATAAGCAAAAAGAGATGGAGTAGGATTGTATGAAGGTGAGGAGGATGGAAGTTTAGCACCAATTCCAAGGAGATATCCAAGCATGGAATCCATATCATTATTGAAATAGTGGGTGAGAATAAAATTGGTAGAGGTGGATGGGAATGACATGGGTGGTAAGGACGTGGGTGGGATTTAAGGCAAAATTTGAATGGGTGATTGGTGAGGGCTTGGAGAATTTTTTCCATGATAATGGATTCAAGGCGATCCACAATTATCCCACTATCATCATAGGTATCATATTCAAGTTGGTCAACAAGGCTATCATCGCCATCATCAATATGATTGGGGTTGGCTTTGATTGTGATTTTTGGGCTTGTTGGGTTAGGATATGGGTTCATGATATTAGATTGGGTTAGAATGGATGAAGGTGGATTAGAATAAATTAGGTTAGATGGAGGATAAATTAGGTGGCTAGACATGTTGGGGGATTGATTGGAAGAGAAAATTTCGGGATTGATTTTGGATGAGAATGTAATAGGGATGGATTGGATATAGGTTGGGGGATGATTAGGACAAGATGGGTGATCAAAATGATTGGGATTAGAAGGGATGATTAGGATGAAGGATGATGGGGATCAAAAAAGAGGGGGAAGATTAGGATGAAAATAGATGATTAGGATGAGAAGGGATGGTTATGATGATATGGGGGATTATTAGGATTAGGAGGGATGATTAGAATGAGAATAGGGGATTAGGATGGTAAGATTAAGATAAGGTGATTAAGATGAAAAGGGATTATTAGGATGGAAAAGGTGGTATGATTAGGGTAGGAAGGAGTGGTTGGGATGAGGTTAAGGTATTTATTGCTTGACTGGGAGATTAATTAAAAGCACACATACAAACAAAGTGGCTAGGAGGAAAAGGGAAGATATACATTCACTGGTTTAGCACAAGAAGACACACCAAGCACTTGCACAAGTCTAAAATTATTCAAGTGGGATTATGAATTAGTGTAGGCCCACCACCCTGGGGGGTTAATACTCCTTGATACTTGGGTGGAGCACCCTTTCTCGTGAAGGTGGATAGGTAGAGATCCAGTGACACAAAGTCCTCAACGGACACCAAGGGCACACCTTCTCTCTCTTCTTGGGAACTATCTTAGTTCACCCAAATATTTCTATATCAACTTAAGGGTGTACATGGTGAGTAACTTCAAGGTACAATCTACATCCTTTGCACCACACTAAGCTATGATTGAAAGGTCTTAATCTAGGATACACAAGGCTGCTAGGGAGTCCTCTAAATACCTCAAGGGTATGTGAGGCCAAAATTCGTAGATGAAAGGGAATAATGCCAAACATTCGAGAGGAGACAATAACCCACTCTTCACCTTAACTTCTCCAAGGTATAAAGTTCTTGGAGGCTTAGCCCAGATTGACAAGATATCACTTCCAAGAGAGGTGTCTTTCGACTCACCTCCCAATCTTTATACTCCACTAAAACATGGGAGTTAAGGTCGTCCCCTAGGGTGATGAAATCTCTAGGAAGGCCTCCTAAAAGGAATGATCCAAGTGTTTTTTTGTCACCCAAGATCGCATGAAGCACAAGGGGAGAGCATACACACATTGGGTTCCTTAGGATAACAATGAAAAGAAAAGAAAAGAGTAAGTGATGTTTTTGATCCTCAATATCACACTAGGTGCAAGAGGAGAGCATACACACTACTCACTCAAGACACATCAAACAATTGTTCATTAACCTTAAGAAATGAAATGTGCCTAGATTAGTGGAAAAAAGAAAGCTTTGGACAAGTGAATCTATGAGAAAATGATCACATAAAATGAATGTTAACATGAAGATAATCATATAAATTAGATGATTCCAGCCTTAGATAAGAATTACATCCTTGCAACATGCATTAGTAACTAAAAAACATAGATTATATGAAGAAAATAACTGACCAAAGCCTTAAAATGATATCTAAAACACACGTGCAACTTTGCAAATAAAGTTGTGCTTCTATTAAAACATAGGTGCCACTCTTTCTAATAGATGCACCATAATTTTTGGAAGAGGATCCACTTTAAAGACCAAAAATCAACTTCTAGAGGTCAAGAGATGATCTTTTCTGGTAACCCACCTAAGGAAATAACTTGATCATGCAAGTAGTGACTCAAAAATGAAGGTTAGATGCAGAAAAAACCTAAAAATCCCTAAAATATGCACTCAAAACAAAGGAACCGCTATTTTTGGTAGAGGCGCCACTATTTTTGACAGAGGTGCCACTATATTTGACAATGGAACCACTCTTTTTGACATAGGAGCCACAATTTTTGACAAGGGCACCATAATTTTTGACAAGGGCACCACTTTATAGATAGGGCCAAAAAATGACTTTCGAGAGTCAAAAAATGAGGTGTTTCACCAACCCAAGTGGGGAAGTAGGTAGATGAACATGTAGAGGACCTAAAAACATGAATATCTTGTCAAAATATGCCCAATAATGTGGTAAAAATGATTTCAAAATGAGAAAAACCCCAGGTGACCTATAAAATTTGCAAAAAGACCCTAACTTTGAAAACTTTAAAAGGCCTAGTTTATGCATGCAAATGATGATTATTCCTACAAAATGGAGTGTTAAAATGATGATACCCTACAAAACAAGACTTGAGAAGTCAAAGAAACCCTAAATTTAGGTCAAAACCATAAAAAACTGACAGAAAAACAAAAGCATGACAATTTTTTATAGAAGCATGGTGATTTTCAACAAAAGTGCAACAACTTTTGATAGAAGCATAGCAATTTTTTATGGAAGCGCAACTCTGTGTAATGAAAGCGCAGCTTCATAGTGTTAACCTAAAAATGGAATCTGCTTCATCAAAACTCACAATAACTTGACAAAATATTAGAAAAAGGGTGGGGTAACCCCCAAGCGTGCCAAAATGAAGAAGGAAAAATAGATTAGGAAGGTAAATAGATAGAAATGCATTAAAAAAATACACAAATAAGATATTATACCTTCATAGTCTCCTCCTCTTCATGGATTGAGCTCACAAGATGCACCCATGTCTTGCAAATTTTCTCCAATGTTAGAAGTGGATGTGGTTGCTCAATACTTGGGGTAGAGATGGAATCAATGGATATTTGGGCAGCATAAGGATATGGAGAATGTGGATGTCAAGAATGAGAGCCAAGGCCTCATTATATAGAATTTTGATGAGAGGAACCAACGGCTAGGATCGATTGGTTGATGGAGGGTTGAGATTGATTGAGAAGTAGGGTTTGGATCAAGGTTGAGAAGAACATTAGAATTGTGACAAATGCCACAAGGAGGAGAGGGGTGTAAGAGGGAGGTGTGCTCACACATGTGTGAGCACACATTGGGAAGAGAGTGTGTAAGAAGTAGGGTGGCTTGTGTAAGAGGTTAGTGGGGGTAGCTGAGATGTGGAGATTTAAAATTAGGAAATAATGGTAATGAGGGTTAGGCTTAGGGTTAGATCAACTAATTCAAAGATGAATTGATTTAATGAGGATGGGTTAAGTTAACAAACCATGAGTTTATTAACTTGGGTGGAGTTAAAAGTTGGAGAATGGGATGATAATGATTATGATGGGGATAAAGTTAATTAATCAAGGATTATTTAACTTAATAAAGGTTAGGAGATTTTAGAGGAAAGTGGGAAAGGTTAGATTTAATTAAATAAATGTAGAATTATTTAATTAAAGGTGGTGGATAAAGGTAACAAGGAAATTAATTAAATAAATAATGAATATTTATTTAATTAATTATTAGGATAAGGGAAGGGGTTAAATTAAATAAATAACAAGTATTTATTTAATTAAATATTATTTTAGGTGTCTACAATATCACTTTCTATCAATAATTGAACATATTAGTTAATCCTAGTCAATTCTCCTAAACTCGCCATATTGATTAATTAATTAAAGCGATTAATTAATTCACCATGTCATCACATTACAAATTAGTTAATTATTTTTTTCTTAATTAATCTTCTTGTAATTGATTAATTTATTGATCAATTAATTCTCAATATTTATCAATATGTATCCTATCAATTAATAAAATATAACTAATTAATTAATCAAATTCTATATTTATCCTCTAGGATTATCTTCTATATTAATTAATTAAATGTCAAATTGATGCGCACATAATTAGTTAAATATGAAAATAATTGATTATTTATTCTCTCATGCATACACATTTAATTAATTATCTTTCTATCTTGCATATCTCACATAACTATATGCAAATAAAATTAGTTAATAACGAAAAATAAATAATTAATTATCCTCATATGATATTATTTTCTTCTTCATGTAATTCACTTAATTGCCTTATGCAATCAACCAACTCTTTCATGCACTTAGTTAATGGTTTCATGCAAATAGTTGAATTCTTTTAACTCATTTATTAAATTTATTTGAGTAATAATTTTTTTTTCTCAACTCTTTTGTGATTGTCAACCCTTTGTATTCACTTTACAATCCATGCAATCTAAGATTTAATATCAACCATCCATTTCTATTCTAAAAATCTATAAGTACAACCTCTTATTCATCATTTCATAATCAATTTTCAATACAACAAAATTTTATCATTTTTATAATCCAAATAATGCTAATGGTATGCTACTAGAATTAGGAGTATCCAGATACATACTTTGAAGAAATATCATTTTTCTTGAGTTTACTAGAGGTTTCGAATACATTTCCTCTCATCACTCAATCAAAGGCTTGCTTGGATAGAGTAGTTATGTTTTAAATTATATTGTTTAATGCATTTATTTGTTTTCTCTATTTTCCATGCTTTCATTAAATATTGATAGATATCTATATTATGAATTAACCCATAGTATATGATGCTTTAAAATATATTGTTATTACTTTAACTATTTTGTGGGATATAAAAGTACTTGGTTACAAGTATGCGAATGATTTCTAATGTCAAATAATTTTTTAAGGTCCTCTAGAAATCTTTGTTGTAATTCCTTAGTGATACCTTGACCTTAACCCATGAGAGTACTAAGGTTTTTATATGTAAAAATCTATTTATAATTTGAAAGTTGTTGTTTTAGTTTAAACTTTATCTTGTGATAAATTTATATAAATGGGATTCTTGAGTTGCATGCCACTTTTATGACAAATCTTGAAATTAATCTTAGAGATATTTTAAAAGTTCTTAAACTGTGTTTGTCTTCATTAATTAAGTGAAAATAAGTCCTTGGGGTGAATAACTAGAGGATTGGTACCTTTTTAGACATCAATTTTAAGATTTGGATGAAATTTGATACTTTAAAATCCTTTGAAAAATGTGATAGGATTTGGCTGGGTAAAAAGAGAAGATTGACTTGGTGGTATCTAATCCTTTTCATAATAAGTTTTTTTTTGTATGGAGATTTGTACTTAGTGGGGCTTTCTTTCTTTATATGCCTCTTATTAATTTTTTGGGGATTCTTTTAACATTATTATTTTTAGGATTTATTGTGAGAGAGGGTAGAGTCTTAAGAGCTTGGAGAGGAGTCTTTCAAGAATATTCAACAAGAAGTATCTCAACCATTTTTGGAAGTCATTAAAGATAGGCTTTATGGATTTCCTTATTAAATATATAAGTTGAGTATGTTGTTATATATTGTGACTCTCGTATTGGTCTAATCATGGTTGTGAATTATTTTGTTGTGCTTTTAGATTCTTATGTTTGTATATGTTCTTAGGAAGGGATTTTAATGTTAGGGAGAACCTCCCATGTGTTGGGGTTGAGAGAGGTTTGGAACCTCTCTTGGAGATAATATGAACTTCTTGCGAATGAATTTTAGCATTGGTTTTCTTATGTATTTTTCATGAGGGAAATATATACATTCCTTGTGAAGGAATTTTAGCTTTGAGTGTCCTATTAATTATTTTATGATAATATGTTAAAGGTGTTGTGTGGAGTTTTGTTGTATTAATTATTTTATGATAATATGTTAAAGGTGTTGTGTGGGGTTTTGTTTTTTTTGTTTTTTTTGTTTTTGATAGTTAAGAGGAGTTTCTTATTCTAACATGAATTTTGCCTAGCCCGTACCAGGTGAGATCACAGAAGAGGGATCTCATCCCCATAGATTCCATATACATCAGTTTTATTCTTCCATGTTCAACTTGACCAAATATTCTTCTACCTACTTATTCAATCAGAAAATACTACAACTGACAAATTACCAATTCTATCCTACTATGCCGATGATTGCTGAGAGTTGACACCATATTTAATTTGAGGACGCAACTTTTCATTGATCTCCTTTAACTTTAGGATTAACTTTTCCTTTTTTAGAGCGTTGATCAATTCAACATTTCCCCCCGGTTTTTGTTCAACAACGTCAGAGAGGGGTTGAGGCTGCATACATTTGCATACATCCTTATTTTGACTATTGCACCGCTTCTTTCTCTTTATTATTTTCCAATCACTTTTTTCAACCCCATTAGAAGAATCCATTTGATCGAAAGTTGGAGCCTGAGAGAGGGAGCACTCAACAACTGTGGAGTGAGTACCCACAACCGCACCACTAGAATTTGGAGAGATCTCACCCAACCTTCCTCCTTTGAGTTGAGATCAGAATTTGAGGGTCCACTATTCTTGGGTGATCTTGAGACAGAGTAATGCTTGGGAGATGCATCTTTCCACCATGACGCCTCCCAATTAGCTTGGGACTTCCCAATTGAACATTCTGCAACAACATGTCCACCTTTATAGCATCTTCTGCATCTAAAATTTAAATCTTCGTAGTCCAATGTTTGCAACCAACTTTTGCCATTTGCATCCAAGTTGATTTTTGTCGGGAGGGATTTGGAAGCGTCCAACTCTACCAATATCCGAGCAAAGGTTGTGTGAATGAATTTTTTTGAGTTTGTGTCTGTACAAATGAACTTACCTAGAGAATTACCAATGGTTGCAAAACACAATTCAAACCGTAGTGCAAGGGGAGATTTGGGAGGCGAACCCAAATCGGTACAACTGAAAAGGATTCGGTGGCAGGATCAAATTTTGGATGCCACGATTTTAAGAGCAATGTACTATCACCCCACATCCATGTTCAGTTGAGAATGGCTTTTTTATCTTGCTTGCTGTCAAAGACCACTGTGAAAAAACATTTGACACTCGGGTAGATTTCCAAATCTTTCTCCATTAGAGGGCCCTAGGAATTTGAGATCCATTCATGCAATGCAAGAAGACTGGGCCAAAATTGATTGAATCTACCAATCAAACCATTGTCAGAGAAAAAATATTCATTTTTGTGCAACTCTTTTGATACTTTGGCATCAAAATTCACCTTCAAGGGTTTATCCGAGCATTGAACCTGCCTTCTAAAAGTGATTCCTAAGATTGACGACTTTGGAGAAGCCCCACATATCTCAAACCCAGATCTGAGCTCAACTGAGTGTGCACCTGATAGAGAAGCATTTGAAAGACAAGTGGAGGCGCCCTGTCCACATTTTACAGCATCTGCAAAGGTGGACAATGTGGTGGATCTGACTCCCGAGAGCGATAGCTTGGGAGGTTGAGGATGTTTAGCAATCACATGGAAATCTTCCCCATTTGCAGCACGGGTGCCCACATTGGCGGTGGAAAGTTTAAGTGAAGAAACCCCCGCATCACCATCGACCGAGGCATTTCCCGGCGGGCCATTTTGAGCCCCACACGAACCTGGAGCCAGTGACGCACTCTTGTTATCACCTCCATTCAACATAGAGGGGGAATTCATGAATGCTTGCAGGTGAGAGCCCAAACCCGCAGGCAAGGAAGTAGTCTGCACAGCAGAGAGTCCAGACAAGCCGTCTGCAGAGCCCCGTAGGCAAGTAGCAATGGTGCCCGATGAAGAAGGCACCCCAGCCGAAGAAATCCCAAAGTGATTGCCCGAAGTCATGCCATGAGAAGGAACCCTAGTTGCAAACGAAATCGACAGCCGTGACATTTTTCGGCAGCCAGTTGTGTGGGGTTTTATTGTGATTATTCATCTGAGAGGAAATTTGGTAGTGTTGTGGAGGATTTTGATGTTGATAGAAGAATTTTTTTGTGGTGTTGATTTTGAAAGAAAATATATTTTATTTTTTATGGATGAGTATATTGATATTTATTTTTTCCAAAGGGTTAGATTTGTCCCCTTCAATCCCTCTATTCTTATGAATCTTACCAAGATTCATATGTGACGTTCAAACCTATAGGTGCTATTATGTCTTATGTATATATCTCTTTTTTTTAATATTGTGAACACTAGTTTCTATGAGGAATCCTTTGCTTAGAGGTGGACTTGTAAACAACCCCTGTGATTTGGAGGTGGGTGAACTTTCATTAGCTTGGTTATAAAGAATTATTTTATAAATATGTTGAAGACTAGAAAGAACACATCCTTGTGTTGATGGAGGTTATTTGTGATCTTGAAATTCTATATTGATGTTAATTGACCATTATAAACTCTCTCTGTAGTGTAGTCGGGGCCCCTTGGAGGAATTAGTAATAGTAGTGGAGACGGGTGCAGGAATAGGGGATCAATAGATCGAGGGACTATAGAGATTAACAGTGAATCAATTTCTTATTTTTGCATATTGACACTCTAGATCTTGTTTACATAAAGATTCTAGAGAAATAAGTAGTTTATTTTTTTAAAATATATTCATTTTATAAGAAATAAAAATTTATTGCAATTAAAATTATTTAATAAAATTTAAAAATAAAATATTTTTAAGTTTAAAAAAAAAAAATTATAACTAATTATTTGTCGATATCTACACATTTGTTAAAAATATGATATTATATTATTTTCTTTATTGAAAAGATCTTTAATTAAATATAATTGTGATATATGTGTATATATACATATTCTTAAATAATTATTATTTATTTACTTTTTAAAAATAAAGAATAAATTAATTGAAATACATATAATTGAATATATTTAAATATACATGTATATAGATTTAAATATAAAAATTATAAAATTTTATTTTATTTATTTTCATAAAGAATATATATGTGTATTTAAATATATATTATTTCAAATATATTCATTTTATAAGATAAAAAATTGTTACAATTAAAATGATTTAATTAAATTTGAAAATAGAATTATTTTTAAGTTTAAAAAATAAAAATTAATTATAATTATATCATTTGTTGATATCTACACATCTGTTAAAAATATGATATTATATTAAAAAAATAATAGTTGTAATATATGTGTATATATACGATTATGATTTAAGATTAAAGGATGGCGTCTGCAACTTCTCGGGCCGAGCTAGGGCACCCGAGCCCTAGCTCGTGATCGCTCTTTGCTTGTCTGTGTGCTGTGGGGTGGGTTTTTTGGCATCGTTCGGGTTGGTTCGTTCTTCTACCTTGTTCTCTATGTTGGGTGGCTATGGTTTTCCCTCAAACAAAGTTTCTTCCTTGCTCGGGGTTTTTTCCCTGTTAGTGTTCTTTGTTTCCATGCTTGAGGTTGTTGCTATGCGGTGGGACTAGGCTAGTGTCCATGGGTGTGAAGCTTGGGGTCTTGTGGCATGCATGGATTTCTCTTGCCGTTGTCTTCTTTGGTTGGCGCGAGTGTGGTAGGGTATGACTGGTGGGGGTGTGTGTGTAGGGTGGTCGGGTGTGGTGGTGTGGGGTTTCCCCACCCTATGTCGGGCAGTAATCTTGCATGCCTGTCTCAAGATCGATGTCTCTTCATAGTGGTGAGCCTTATGGGGCTTCTCTTGAGATGGATTTTTGAGCAGCGTTTGGTTCGAAGTCTCCAAACCATGGTTGAAGACTTTCGATAATAATTTATTTGCTCTAGATTCAGGGTTTGTTGGTGCGAGGTCGTCTAATGGTGTGAGGCTCAAGAAGATTAATGGTTGTCTCGAGCGTTGCTAGGAGAGGCCTAAATTGGTGATCCCGCCTGAGATGATTGTTGAAGATGTTGAATATTATACGAACCACTCATTATTTTGCAAATTTTTGGGGATGAGGGTTTCACTTCAGTTTTTGGAATCTTGGGCCCAGAGGACTTGGGCGCCAGAGGGAGAAATGGAGATCATATTGCTAGCCAATACTTACTTTATGGTAACCTTTAATCGCATGGTTGATTGCACTAGGGTATTTGAGGGTGGTCCTTATTTCCATAACCAAGTGGAGTTGTTTATCAAACCATGGCATGTTGGCTTTATCCCCTCGGAGGAGCTGTCAAATCGTGTCTCGGTGTGGGTTTGTTTGCCTCGGTTTCCGGTGGAGTGTTGTCGGGAGGATGCTTTGCACCTGGAGGCTTCACTGCTTGGAAAACCTGTTGGGTCTTCGTTGCAAACCTTGGGTAAAAAGGTAATGACTTTTGCTCGTATTTGTGTTGAAATTGATCTTAGTAAGCCTTTGCCCAATGTTGTGGATATGTGTCCAAGATCCTTCTCTTGGGTGCAACAATTGGATTATGAGACTCTTCCCTTCCATTGTCGTCTATGTCTTGAATATGGTCATTTGTAGCGTAGATGTACAAGATATAAGCCTATGGAGTCTCAGCCTGCACAACCTCCTCGCAACCCCCCTACGGCTGATAAGGGGAAGGGCCTTGCCTCTAGTGAAGTGGTTGGTACGGATGGTTTTGTTTAGGTTAAGGCTCATAACAGGAACCGGGGTCAGAAGAGGACCTTAAAGGAAAGACAAGGTGATGATACTTTTAACAGGTTTGAGGTATTAGATGATCTCAACCAACAGGAAGTGAACTCGGGGTTGTTAAGTTTGGTTCAGAAGGTTGAGGGTTCAGCTCTAGTGGACAATATCTCTGGTGTTTCATTGGTTCCTTCGGGTGGAGATAATTTGCACATGGATACTGATCTACAGTTAGTGGTCTCAGAGGTGTTGGTTCTTTCAACTGAGGCACCGAAAGGTGGTGGGGATTCTTCCTCTCCTGGACAAAAGGTAAATCCGATTGCGGCTAAGAGAAACAAGCCTTCTCCTCAATTGGGCCTTTTACAAAGAGATCTTAAGAAGGGTGGGGCGGAGAAATATGCCAAACTTGGTAGAAAGAAGGATCTAGAAAATATCAAGTTGATAGGAGAGACTTTGGTGGAGTCAGGGTCGGAAAAAGACTCTGGATTCTCATTTTTTGAACCCCTCGAAATGATTGTTCTATCGTGGAATGTAAGGGGCTTGAACAACGACCCTCAACAAAAAGCGGTGCATGATTTGGTTAGGAAACATGGTCCTAATATTCTTTTTCTGCAGGAGACCAAGCTTTTAGTGGATAGTATGTTTAGTTTGGCTCCTAAGTTGTGGAGGAATAGGGAGTGTCAGTGCATTGGTGCTCATGGGTCTTCTAGGGGCATAGCTTGTTTATGGAACCCGCGGAAGCTCTGTCCTCTTTGGTGGTTGTCCTCTAAATCTGCTATGTCTATGATTGCTTCTAGCTTTGAGACGGGGGAGATTTTGCTCCTTTCTAATATCTATGCTCCTATTGATCTTCGGCGTAAGCAGTCTTTGTGGTCCCATATTTGGTTTGTCTATAGTTTAGCTCCTTTCCATCCTTGGATTCTTGTTGGAGATTTTAATGCTATCATTGATTTGGCTAAAAAGCGTGGTGGTACTACGAGGCTAGAGCCCTCGGCGTTGCTCCTGTGTGATAACATTGATGCTTTCAATTTAGTGGATATGAAGCCCAGTAATGGTAAGTTTAATTGGAACAATCGCAGGATTGAGGATAATTTTATTGCTGAGAGATTGGATCGCTTCTTGGTTTCCTGCTATTAGATTAGTGGTCAGTGGTCTTCTTGCTTTGAAATTTTAGATTGGAGAGGATCAGACCATTGGCCAATCAAACTGGCTATTGAGTCACGTCGTGTGCCTCATTCTCCTTCTTTTAAATTTCACTCATGTAGTTGTGGGACCAATCTTTGTATGATTATGTGGCTGACTGGTGGAGAAGTGGTAGACCTACTTTCGGTACGACAATGTACACCTTTGCTAAACTTCTTCAATATGTGAAATATTAAATCAAGCGGTGGAATCTTCATTGCTTTGGGAACATCTTTCATGCTAAGGCGGTTGCTCAGGCTGAATTGAATGGTATCACGAGACTGATAAGGGAGGGTGGGATGACCGAGGATTTGCTTCAGGAAGAGGCTCAGGCTTTGAAAGCTCTAGAGGAGTGAGAGATGCGGGAGGAAATGTATTGGAAACAAAAGGATCAGATAGAGTGGCTTCAGGAGGGGGATAAAAACACAACTTTTTTCTTCAATTCAGTGAAGTCCAAGAGGCAAGGAAATTCTATTTCAGCTCTAGTGAATGACAGGGGTGAGCAACTCTCCTCCTTTCCTGAAATCTCGGGTGAGGTGGTGCATTATTTTTCCTCTCTTTTTCGGGAAGATTCGCAAGGGGGGTCTCCAGAAGAAGCCCAAGTTCTTTCCTGTATTCCCCCTTTGGTTTCTAGAGAAATGAATGAGCTTCTTATGAGTAATATCACGGTGGAGGAGCTAGAGGGGACTGTTTTCCAAATGAAGAAAGGGAAAGCTACTGGTCCTGATGGTTTCCCAGTTGAGTTTTTCCAAGAATTCTGGGATATCATCAAGTTGAACCTTTTGGAAGTTGTTTAGGAATCTCAGGGGAACAAGCATATGCTTAGAGCGTTAAATTCTTCCTTTCTAGCCCTCATTCCCAAGTGTGATGGGGCTGATAGGTTAAGTCAATTCCATCCCATTTCTCTTTGCAATGTCATTTATAAAGTTATCTCTAAGTTAATTACTGACATGTTAAAAAAGGGGCTTAAGGAGCTGATTTATGAGGAGCAGAGTGGTTTTGTGGCAAGAAGGAAAATTCTGGATGGGATTGTTATTGCAACTAAGACCATTCATTCTATGGCCAACTCCAAAGAAAAGGGGATGTTCATTAAGTTGGATATGGCTAAGGCTTATGACAGGGTCAGATGGTCTTTCCTTCGAAAGATTCTCAATGTTTTTGGTTTTGGGGAAGATTGGATTCATTGGGTTATGAGCTGCATTACTTCAGTTTCTTTCTCTGTGATTATTAATGGAGATCACTCTGAGTTATTTAGTGTGTCTAGGGGGCTTCGTCAAGGGGATCCCCTCTCTCCATATTTGTTTCTTCTCTTTGTTGAAGGTTTGGGGAGATTGATTAGAAGAAATGTGGAGGGTGGTCTAATCCAGGGTTGGTGGTGGGGTGGTGACTTGCCTCCATAGTTGCACCTGCAGTTTGTGGACGATATTGCTATGATGGGAAAGGCTACAATAGGAGAAGCTACTAATATTCATAGGGCGTTGGAAATTTAATTGATAGCCTCAGGATAATTAATTAATGAAGATAAATCTTCCATCTTCTTTTTTAATGCTTCGGGCCCCATTCAACAACAAATTGCTCAGACCTTGAGATTTTAGATTGGGAATCTTCCTTTGACCTATCTTGGTATCCCCATCTCGGATGGGCGGTTTCCTAGGGAGTCTTGGAAGAATATTTTGGATAAATTTTGGGTTAAAGTTAATCACTGGACTCATCGGTGGTTATCTTTTGTTGGGCTTGTTTAGTTAATCAAGTCCTTGGTGTAGGCTTTGCCCATTTATAGATGCATGCTCTAGGTTGCCCCTGTGAGCTTTGTTAAGGAGTTTGACTCTATGGCTAGACAGTTTTTATGGGTTGGTTGTTTGATGTCTTCTAAATGGAATCTGGTTAGATGGGAAGTTGTTTGTAGCCCAAAGCAATATGGGGGTCTTGGATTGTGGCAGTCGGCTTTGACTGGGGTGGCGCTGGCTGCGAAGCTGTATTGGCGGCGGTGCACTGAGCAGGATAATATTTGGGCCAGAGTTTTGTCTCAAAATTACTTTTTGGGAATTCCTCACAATGATATTCCTCATTATCCCCTTGTCGAGAAGGGTTCAGTGATCTAGGGGACTCTCAAAAAGGTAGTTGCTCTTATTAAGGATTTGTAAGCAGGAGACCAAGGTTTAGTTCTGGTCTGATTCCTGGGATGGCTCTCCTCCTCTCATCTCTCAGTACCCTAATTTATTGAATCTTTCCCAAAGGCTTATTGAGGCTGGTTGGTCATGGGTGAGTGACTTTAAATCCTCCTCTTTTTGCGGGCAGCTTGAGGTGGCTAGATGGAAGTCTCCTGATGTTTGTCCAGATGTTGGTCTGCAAGAGGAATGTGTTGTGCTCCAAAGTTTTCTTTCCAATCATCAATGTAGTTCTCTCTGGGAGGAAGATGTGCTTGCTTGGTCTCCTAATCCTCTAGGTGTCTATTCTGTGGCCTTTGGATATAAGGTGTTATTGTCCCACAGGATGAATGGGGAGGAAGTTCAGTGGTGGAAGAAGGTCTGGAACAAGTTCTCTTAGCCAAAGTGTAATTGCTTTGTCAGGATGTTGACCTAGAATAAGTGTTTGACTTGGGACAATATCTAGAAGAGGGGTTTCCATGGCCCTTCCATCTGTGTTTTGTGTGGGGCTGCCAAGGAGGAGTCTTCTCACTTGTTTTTTCGTTGTCCTTTTGCTATCCAGATTTGGAATTTTTGGTGGGGTGTTTGGCAGAGCCCCTGCGTTCATGTTTCCTCCTTGATTGATTTTTGGAACAATGTGGGTAGGCCTCCCTCTATGATTTCTTTCTTACAGGAAGTGTGGTTTGTGGGGCCTATCTTTATGTTGTGGCAGATTTGGTTGGAACGAAATAGGCATATTTTTCATGGTGAGAAGTTTGTGCAACAAGTCTGGTAGCGAATTTTGAGCATGATTTAGGAGACGGTGGAGGCTAAGTGTGTTGTGAGCTTTCCGTTAGAGAAAAGGGATGTTGAGGTGGTGGAGAGATTGGGGATTTAGGGGTTTTCTGTGACTTTTGCTTGTGTCAGGAGAGGGCGGAAGGCGAAGCAGAAAATTCATAGGATTGGTAGTTGGCTCGCCCCTCCTGATGGAGTTCTGAAGATTAATACTGATGGCTCTTCCAGGGGAAATCCAGGACCTGCTAGTATTGGGGGGATTGGCAGGGATTCTTTAGGTTCGGTGGTTTTCCTCTTCTCAATCCATGAGGGGTCAAAGACTATCAACATTGTGGAAGGCTTGGCAATCCTCTGCGCCTTTGAAAGGGCTCATGCTTTGGGATGGAAAAGGATTATTTGTGAATCTGATTCTTAGGTCTTGATCAATTTTCTCATTGAGCGAAAAGTCATAGGGGTCAGTTGGCAGTTGGCTATGATTGTGCAAAAGATTTTGCAGGTTAGTTCATTTATGGAAATGGTGACTTTTGTTCATATTCTGCAGGAGTGGTATAGGGATGCTGATTGCTTGGAAAAATGGGCCTCTGAGCGTGTTGGTGGGTGGAGAATCGAGGAGTGGGGGCTTATTCCTTTGGAGCTTCGCCATGATTTGGAGGGAGTTCTTGCTGAGGATAGGGGTGGTTTAGGAGTTGGACGACTTTGGTTGTGCTCTATTCTTCTTTTTTTGTTGTTTCTTGGGACTTTGGTCCTTTGCTTTCATTGTAATGTTCCTTTCTAAGTTTCAATAAAGTTTTTACCCCTGTTTTAAAATATATATATATATATATGTGTGTGTGTGTGTGTGTACATATACATTTAGATATATTCTTAAATAATAATATTTATTTACTTTAAAAAATAAAAGAATAAATTAATTGAAATATATATATATATATAGATTTAAATATAATAATTAAAATTTATTTATTTATTTTTCTAAAGAACATGTGTGTATTCAAATATAATTTAATAATAAGTGCTTATATATATATATATATAAATAAATTCTTTTTTAAAGGGGTAAATCCCAACCTCATCTCCAACATAACTACTCAACAATAATACTTTGGTAGGGTTTGAACTTTAATGGAAAAAACAACCACACTTCTTTTAAATCATCACATTATGCAAATGTTTATATTTAATCAATAAATAAAATTATATATGTTTATATATAAATGAGTTATAATATATTTTATACTTTCATTTGCTTGTGTATATATAGATTTAAAATAAATAGAATATTCTTTTAAAGTTTGTAAAATAAGAAAAATAAGATTTATATTTATATGTGTTGTTTTTAATAAAAGGGTAAAAATTTATTCATTCAAGATGAAAGACAATATAATCAAGAAATAGGCCCCAACACTAGGGACTACCAAGGAAACCAACAAAACACAACCAAAAGTAGAGAACAAGAATCCCAAACTCGAAAGAACCAACTCAAATATCATGAATATCCTCTTGTAACAACATCTTCAACCTCGAGGAACAATCTGAAGGAAGGTGCTCCCAATCCTCAACCTGCTAATTACCCCCATATTCATAAGCCCATTTAGCCAAGCAATCAACAACCTTATTCCACTCTCTAGGAATATGTACAAAGGAAAGTAACTCCAAATACAAACTAATCCTATGAATCTGTTGAACCACCAAGTCCAACAACCAATTTTCCCCTTCTGAGGAGCCTTTGTTCAACATATCCACCAAAATCTATGAATCCAACTCACAAATGATCTTGTGCCATCCCATCGCACAACCCTTTTCCAAACCAAAAAGGAGAGCCAAAGCCTCCATAAAATTATTACTTTGGTGCCCTTGAAAGATGGAAAAGAAGAAGATGGGTGAGCTCGTATCATCCCTTCCAACCCCCCCAATCCCAGCAACTCTAGGGTTACCTCTAGACAAGCCATCAATATTAATTTTCAAGACATCCACCAGAGGTGGAAACCAACAACCCTCACATCGAACCTTCTTTTTGGATGAGTGCCTACCACAAGAAGTATACTTCCTTGGGTTTCCACCAACTAAACCCAAATCGTGCAATGCCACCAATTCACTAGTCTCCAGAGGGATAGCCACCTCGCACCTAGCCTAGCTGTATATTTTCTTGAAATATGCCAAGAATCCTCTACCAAATTTGAAGAGCCTCTAGACCCTCACCCTTAAAGATCTTGTGGTTCCTCTCCAACCAAATCTACCATATAATACAAGAAGGACCAATACCCCATGCCACCTATAGACAAACTGTCTTGGCAGGAGGCCTCCCTATAGTCCTCCAAAACTCAATCAAAGATGAGACATGCATACAAGGTTGCCTCCAAACTTCCCACTAGCGGTGCTAGATCACCCTAGAAAAATAACACTAAAAGAACAAATGGGAAGAAGATTCCTCATTACTCCCACACATAACACAAATGGAAGGCCCTTGAAATTCACTCTTTTGCAAATTATCCCAAGTGAGGCACTTGTTACGAGCCACTAACCAAAGGAAAAATTTGTATTTAGGCCATGCAAATTTATTCCACATGTACTTCCACCAAGGCACAACCTCCCCTCCATATTTTTACCTATCAAGCACCTGATACACAATAGCCACAAAGAAAACTCCATTAGGGTCAAGGCCCCAAGCCAACATATCCTCCCTTTGCAAAGAGCTACAGATTATACTAGCCAAAATGTGAGCCAATACCTCTCAATCCTCCCTAGAACCCCCGACAGGCCAATCATGAACATCCTTCCACTTGAACACCTCAACTTGATCCAAACTTTTAGCCACTTTAAAGTTTCCCACCTAAGACCAACCAACCTCAAGAAAGGAAAGACAAAGATTGTGCAAATGTGGGTGCATATCCAAAATAGGTGGATGCTCATCCCAAGAGTCAAACCAGAAGAGCGCATCTGAACCTCTATTACAAATCCAAAACAAGCCCTACTTAACTAAACTAGCTCCCTTCTTGAGAGTGTTCCAGATCATAGATCCCCTACCTTCCAAGGGTAATCTATGCACATCTTTCCCATCCATCCCCAACACATATTTGGAGGTCAGAATCTTGACCCAAACTTGATCCTGGTTGTTGCACCACCTCCAATAAAGCTTAGTAGCCAATGTCTGACCAGTAAAGACCACTTGTCGTAGACCTAGGCCCCCACACTATTTTGGTTTTAAAATATTCCCCCATTTAACTAGAATCCACTTCAAAGAAGCAAGATTACCATCCTACAAAAATTTCCTAGATAACACATCCAAATCCTTAATGAAACTGATTGGAGCACATTGAACCATGCACCTATATAGAAGAAGAGATTGAACAATAGATTTTAATAACAACTCTCTGAGTAGTGGACAACCATCTATAAGTCTAGTGACTAATACGATCCCAAAATTTGTCCAACACACCCTTCCAAGTCCCTCCTAGCAAGGGGCCAACAAAGAGAGGGATACCTTGAGTACACAAAAGGTAGAGCACCAATCTAAAATCTCAAAATACGTGTTATTCTTGATTGAACCAAAAGCGGGGTATTAAAGAAGAAAATAGAGGACTTGTCTTCATTTATTTTTTGACTTGAAGCCGTGAGATAGATATCTAAAGTCCTTTTGAAGCTAGTTGCTTCCTAAATTCTAGTAGCACCCAACAAAGTTGTACCATTCACAAACTATAAATGGAATTGGGGAAGAATCCCCTCACCCTAATTCCATCCTTGGATTAGCCCATGACTAAAATGAGATTTCAAGATTCTCCCCAGGCCTTCATCCATAATAATAAAAGATAAGGAGACAGGGGATCACCCTAGTGAATACCACGAGAAACACTAAATAAAGAAGGCTCCCCATTAATCAACACATAATAGGAAACTGACATAACACAACTCATTACCCAAGCAATCCAGTCTTCACCAAAACCAAAGGTAATGAGCACCTTTCAAATAAAATCCCATTTAACCCAGTCATAAGCTTTGGCCATAGCCAGTTTAATAAACATAGCCTTCTTCTTGGAGACTGCCATAGAGAGGATGGCTTCAACAACAATAAGCACCCCATCCAAGATTTCCCTACCAGCAACAAAACCTCCCTATTCCTTTGAGACAATCTTTCCAAGCCATGACTTAAGTCTCCTTGTCATTAATTTAGAGATAATTTTATAAACCACATTACATATAACAATTGGCCTGAACTAATCAAGAGAGTTGGATCCCTCCCTCTTAGGGATAAGCACGAGGAAGGTAGAATTCATTGCCCTCAACATCTATTTACTACTTTGTGATTCCAGAACCATATCCAATAAATCAAATTTTATAAACCACATTACATATAACAATTGGCCTGAACTAATCAAGAGAGTTGGATCCCTCCCTCTTAGGGATAAGCACGAGGAAGGTAGAATTCATTGCCCTCAACATCTATTTACTACTTTGTGATTCCAGAACCATATCCAATAAATCAAATTTTATAAACCACATTACATATAACAATTGGCCTGAACTAATCAAGAGAGTTGGATCCCTCCCTCTTAGGGATAAGCACGGGGAAGGTAGAATTCATTGCCCTCAACATCTATTTACTACTTTGTGATTCCAGAACCATATCCAATAAATCAAATTTTATAAACCACATTACATATAACAATTGGCCTAAACTAATCAAGAGAGTTGGATCCCTCCCTCTTAGGGATAAGCACGAGGAAGGTAGAATTCATTGCCCTCAACATCTATTTACTACTTTGTGATTCTAGAACCATATCCAATAAATCAAATTTGATAATCTCCTAGAACTCTTGAAATAACTCAATTGAAAAACTGTCAGGTCCAAGGGCCTTTTTCTTTTTTCATCATGAAGGCAATCTTTTCAACCTCCTCCATCAAGATAGGCCTAAGTAGAATCTCATTTATTTCGAGGGAGACCAATGTGGTAATGAATTCCAAGATAAGATTTTCTTCTTCCACAACAACGGGAGAGTCCTCCTTGAACAAGGAAGAATAAAACTAGACAATTTCCTATAAGATATCCTTAAATGAAGAAAGTTGCTACCCTTGAGAGGAAACCAATGAAGAAATCAAATTACCATACCTTCTAGATTTGACAAAGTTGAAAAAAAAGTTGTATTTCTATCACCTTCTTGTAGCCAGTCAATCCTAACCTTCTGCTTCCAAAAGATCTCTTCCCTTAGTTCCCATTCAACAAACTCCTTCCTTGCATCCTATTCTTCTCTTGAGATTCCTTAGACATCCCTTGATCTCTATTCAGTCTAGTAATAGAGTCCAATTGTTGTTGGGCAATCAATTTTGACAAAAATATTTCCAAAGCTCTGCCTATTCCATTTCTTAAGTTGATACTTCACAAACTGAAGCTTCTTGACAAAATAAAACATAGTAGTACCATAGGTCGGTGAGCCATTCCTCCACCACTTCCTCATGAGATCCTATAGAGAAGGATCACATAACCACATAATTTGGAACTTGAAAGAGGGGTTCTTAGACAAACTCTTCTCATTCACAACAAATTTGATAGGACAATGGTTAGATCCTTTCCAATCCAAGATAACCACACTAGTAACCCAATTACTATCAATCCAGAAGTTAGAGACTAGAAACCTATCCAATATTTCAAAAATAAATCCCTCTTCACATCTTTTGTTGGTCCATGTAAACACACTATTACCATGCTTTACATCTATCAAGTTCATAAGATCAATATTCTCCTTGAAAACTGTAGATGAAGGATCAAGCCTATGTACCCCATCACTTTTTTTTCTCCAAACTAGTAATATCATTAAAATATCTAGCTATAATCCATAGAAGAAAAGGGTTCAAAGAACACACAAACCTAATATGAGCCCAAAGTTGGCACTTACCAGGGAACTTCGTTGGAGCGTACACATTAGTAAGCATGACAACCTCACCAGAAGCAAAGCTTGAAGCAACCATAGATAATAAGTTTCTATCAACAATCTGCCATATGGGAGAAATCTTGCACAGGTCCCAGAGACATACAATCCCTCCAGATGTACCTTGCACCCCAATACACTGACATTGGCCCCTCCACCACATCTTAGAGGCCACATTAGCCATAACATCCACTGACAACTTAGTCTCTTGAATAAACACAACATCAAAAGATTGCTTCTTAATCAAATCTCGAACAACCTTCTATCTAGGGGAGCTATTTAATCCCCTTACATTCCATGATAAAACAATCATTTCTTCGGGTTAGAAAAGTGGGAATCAATGGTCTTCATAGACCTTGACTCCACTAAATTCTTCCCCATTAGCTTGATTTTGTCTTGATCCTTCTTTCTACCCACCTTGGAAGGATTCTCAAAGCTTCCCTTTTAAAGGCTTTTTGTTGACCCTTGATTAGGCAAAGTTTTACTACTCTTATCAGGATCGAAAGACACTGACTTAGACATTGGTTCTTGAAGAGCCACCACCGAATCATCACCAGGACCCTTGTCATTAGGTAAAGACAACTCCCTCAAACCCAACAAAGGTTGGTCAATATCAATATGAGAATCAATCTGAGCCTCCAACAACTTGCTACGGTTCCCCATAGGATCCAATTGAAAAACACCCATACCATTAGGTCTAGAATGAGGAGTATCTAGGAAACCATCATTTTGATCTAGATCCTCCAAAGCCTCAAAGCGGTCGAAGGACACATCTGCTTGCCTATCCTTCAAAGTTCTTTTCAATCCTCTCCCCTTGTTACGATGCTTGACTGGGATGAATCCCTCTTTATTAGACTCTCCCCTAGACACAGGCGCTTTCCCTTTATTCATTGAAGGACGAGGTATACGAGAAGGCGCCTTTGAAGAAGCTACATTTTCATGCCCTCTAGAAGAAATTAGACCTTGACCTCTAGCTAGCCCTCACAAAGTTGTTTTTAACATCATGGAACATTATTTTTTCCTTAGTAATTTTTTTCGAATATAATTAGAGTAAATAATTTTTATGTTCAAAATTTTAAAATAAAATCCAAGATTAACTAAATTCATAAAATATAACAAAAGTCTATGAAGAAAAAAAATATTTTTTAGAGAAAATAATGAGACTCTTTTCCTAATGCTAGTAATTATTCTTGTTGTTAATCTCATTTTCTCACCTCATATATATATATATATATAATTTTATTTTATTTTTTATTATCCACATTATCTAATTACTAAAATAATCCGAGTAATAATCACAATATTCTCATACCAAAACAATAATCATTTTTATTTATTTTAATAGATCTATTATTTAAATATTAAATTATATTTTATATTTAAAAAAAAATTGTATATAGAATAAAATTTAATAAATTTAAATAAACCAACATAGATAACCATAATATAAGCCAAAATAATCCAATTTACTTCATTTCGTTTCTTTTAACTTGATTCAGTTTACACAGGAAAAATAATAAAAAATAATGAGCATTTAAGGAATCATTCGTCACCTGACCGCTTGCAAGAACTAAGTTCGAAAAACTTGGGCAAAATTGTACCCATGAATAATGGGCGAGTCTTCTGAAAATTTCCTACACAAGGTGCTTATCCATGGTAGTTTGGTAGCTTGTGTGTAGAATGAAGTGATGGCATTGGCGGTGGAGGGCAATGCATCATGGACATGCAGGCCGAGGTGTAATTACAGTCTCTCTCATAAACACCCAAATATTTCTCTCAAACAATTCAGGGTTTTTTGTATGCAACTGCAAGAGCAACGGGTAATTCATCTGTATAGCTACCCACCTCTGTTTTTGTATCCAAAACTTCTCTCTCGTTCGTCAATAATTGTATCAAGCTCATTTAAGAAAGGATAAGAAACGAAGAGTTTTCCGCCTTGCAATTCTGTCTATATTGTTTAAAAAAGGCCCTTTTTCTATTATTCTGTGAAGTGGAGAATCTACTTAATGGAATGAATGTTAAATGAGGCGAGAGAAAGATGGAGTACTCAGGATGAGTGCCCTTTCCAGCCTGTGCTATGAAAAATGCAAAGTGAGCCTTCCATTCCTTTGCCCATTCTAGTCTAGTCTAATCTGGTATGGTGGGGGTGCCGTATCTGATCTGGGTGGAAGAGAGTTTTATGTTTTGTAGTAGTGAGCTAACTCATAATCTCAAGTCATATGCAAACGCATATCCAGGGTATATGAATGAATTTTAGTTTCTTTGCATCGCCCGGTCTTTCAAACCCCAAAACTCACGCCTTAATTGATGATTTCTTTTTTAATGTTGGCAAAACCATAGAATGCTATCAGCAAAGCAAAGTGGTAGATGTTTATTTACTTTTTTAACTGCCTTTTATTTAAGTAATTTTTGGCGTACCGTCTGAACTATGAGTAGCCTACATCTTGTCCTAATTAACATTCCAGCTTTCGTCCCGTATCACTGTCTGTCTGCAATTGGGATGGGTGAGTTGGTGACTAAGTTTGTTTTTTAGAGAGTCATTGCATGTTTGTGGGTTGGAAGATTCAGCATTAATCCAGCATTCAAGTTCGCATGAGATTGGCAACTTTTTTGGACTCCCCGTTTCTCTAATTTTAGCTTTTGTGTTGATCTTTTACCCCACCAAGTTTTTGGGACGGTGGCAAAGGGGATGGCTTTATAAAAAACAGGGAAAATTTTAAAAATATAGGGAAATTTCAAATATTCATACAATAACATTGATAAGACATTCATTTTATACATTATAGAATCCTTAATACACAACATTAGAGTTGAGTTGAGAGTTCACATGAGAGTTGAACTTAAATGTCAAAACTCAAAATTTAATTGCTTCCTTAATTCATTGCCAATGTGCATATGATAAAATTAAAGAATACAACAAAATGCCCAATGGTTGCAAGTTTGAACTACAAAATGGCAGTCACAAAAATATAGTGATGGAAAGTATGAGGCTACCTCTAATCAACATTTGCCAACTTTGTATCAAAATCAGAGATTGACTTTGAATTATTGCCACTATGAGGGATTGCCTCATCCAAGGGAACTCCAACCAATCTCTCTTGTCTCCTCCTCATTGATTTGGGTGGTATCTTCGGAATCAACATCCCATCATAAAGTTGGGGTCTACCGATACTCTCAAGTCCAATGATTTTAAAGTTGCAAAGCACTATGGACAACCACTAACTTCTCTACTCATTTAGAGGTAACTCTATTCCTTTTGAGAAAGTGGATGGGGTTGTATGTGGACCAATTCCTCTATGCAGTGGGAAAATTGGCAACTTGTGAAAAGAGGTGAATAGTGAGCATTCTCAACTTTAGTGTATCCTTGCCGTGCCATGTCCACCATCCAATAGGATCAATTTAAACTAATGTATCTTTATCTATGTTTGCCATTGGTTTGCTGAATGTTGAACCACGAAGATTAGTAAAGGCAAGCCATTGTGTGTGAAGTATAGTCAACTCCTCACTTGAATACATCTTTTGAAGGGCTTTCATTAACTCTTCTTTCACCTCTCGCCATTACAAGGAGGCAACCTACTAGTGTTTCGTGCATATCATTTGGGATTTAGAGCAAAGGCCGCCATATGAAGTGGGGTGTTCATAGTGTTCCATTGTGCATCATAATGGGCTTAATATGTTGCTCATATAATCCCAAATTAGGATCTCTATTACAAATTGCTTGCTTTATCCACCCAAGTAAGCTGTCACATGTTTCATAAACCTCTCCAAGACTAGGAGAGTTCATATCAACATATCTAATAACATCTACAACAAGTGAGATGAAGGAACACACAAATTTCAAAAAAGATAAGTTAAAAAATTAGAATATTAAATTTAATAATAAAATCACCAATCAATTTATTAATAAAATCAGCAAGTTATTAAAAATTAGTAATTTCTTATCTCATAGTGGACCATTGGTTATCATTAAGGATCTCTTGTTTGATATTTTTTCCATTAACAGTATTTGTAGTAGGCCATCTACTTCACTTTGAATTAACCATCATCAATTGTAGAGCCTCCTACACCTCAAATATCTTCTAACAAAACGATATAATTAACATACTTTGTCTCCACAAGTTTGAAGAATTCTTTTTTTGAAAAAGTTTGGAAGAGAGTGAGGTGTGGTGGTTGCAAATGAACATCTGAATATCTTTAGCTTCTGCTACTATTTTCTGCATCCAATCTATCTTTCGTATGTCTTTCAATGTGTTGTTCAATGCATGAATATGACATGGGGTCCAAAAGATGTGCTTGTAAGCACCCTCCACCATCATGCTAAGTAATTAGCACACACGTGTTGAGTTGGTGATCATTTGTACAACATTTGAGGCCCCAACCTCCTCTATGACATTTATCAAAATATGAAATTGGAAGTTTGCATCCTTGAGCTTTCCAGATTAGTCAAAAACTCTAAAAAAATAAGACCCAATTGAACATGTGACTATAATGTTGATGAGTGGTCAATGTTTAATATTGGTCCACCCATCCATGACAATAGAGCAGCTTGTCCTAATCTAAGTTTGCCTCATGTTCTCCATCACCAAACTCACCTTAGAATATTCTTTGTCAAGGAGTGTAGTGCGTAGTTGGTGTTCTTCAAGAGGGTGAATGAGGGACCAACAAAAGCTACATCTTCGAACATTTGTTTGAAGTAAAAAGAATATGCTACTTGTAATAGGATGGTGTGGGCATAGAAAATTTGGCAATGGAAGACTCTATCACATCTCGTGTGTGCATATTGAACATAATTGCAATTGTTTCGGCCTTCTCACTGGCAATGCAATTGTCCCCACCTTTTCACTAGCAATAGTCTTTCTCTTTCCTCTTGTAGAAACATCACCACTACCACTACCAACCATAAAAGGCATTGATATGCATAGCTAATTGTGTGAATTGTGTTGGCATTGGAACACCTTTATACCTTGCTTTCGTCTCCATATGCAATTTATGAACCTCTACCTTCTTATCCTCCTTTATATCTTGACGCACCTTAACCCTATGTCTTATAAGGCCCAATAGATGAAAAAATAATCGTGTAGCTCCCTCTAAAATTTGTTTTGCAAATGTGACACACTCACACTCTTATTACTCCCAAATTTTACTTTTTATCTTTGTCTAAGGCTGTCACTAATTCGAGCAAATTTTACTTTTTATCTTTGTCTAGGGCTGTCATTAATTGGAGAAAAGGTTTTTTAAGATTAAAAGGACCCTTTGCATAAAGTTCTAAAACAACGGAAGGGCACTCAAATGGACTTTGTGGCTGTCTGGGTTGAACATTTGTGATTATGAGGCTTATTGCCAAGGTGTGTTAGAAGCCACACACGTGTGTTGAACTATAATGTATTGAACATTTGATACTCCTTTTGTAATGTATTAGCTGCAAGTTAATAAAGAGATATTCAAATTGTTGTCTGTAAGTTTTATTTGTTGCATGACTCAGTAGCTTGTCAAAGCCCTTGAGTCCCGATTTGCACCAAGTGGTATTAGAGCTGGTTGAATTCCTTGAGATTGTGGAAGTGTTAAGCCAGGGACCCTAAGGAGATTGATGTAGGAAGAGTGAAGAAGAAGAACCTGCAATTGCAGATGGTCTTAAGACATGGCACACAGAGGAAGAGGTAGAAGAGCCATTCCATGAGTTGGGGATACAACACTTGTAGAAATGCTAAGAGGCATCATAACTAGACTGGATGCAATGGAGAGAATGCAACACAGAGGAGTACTCGTAGAGGATGTTAGTGACAGTGAGGAAGAAGTCAATGAAGAAGAAGCAGAAGGAGAAGATGAATATCAGAGAAGGTTTCTAAGTGCAATGACCAAGATTACCAATAAACTCTGTGTAGACCTATCAAGCTACAATGGTAACCTGAATCTAGAGGAGTTGATAGAGTGGATTTCAAAGGTGGAGAAATATTTTGAGTTCGAATCCATTAAAGACCCTAAGAGGGTAAAGTTTGCAGCTAAAAGGCTAAAGGGACATGCATCTCTATGGTGGAATCATGTACAAGTGGACACAGAGAAAAGGAAAGGAGAAAATCAGAACCTGGGAGAGAATGTCACCAAGTTGATGGCAAAGTTCTTACCAGTAGACCACCAAATCACCATGTTCAAGAAGTTGCAGAACCTTAAGCAAAAGGAGAAGAGTGTGCAAGGGTATACAAAGGAGTTCTATAGACTGAACATCAGGGCTGGTCACATTGAGGATGATGCGGAGAAGGTTTCCAGGCATGTTAATGGTTTACATTATTCTATTCAAGATGAAATAGCATGGTCATAATTACTAGTGTAGAATAAGCTTATCAATTTTCATCGAAGGCTGAGGAAAAGATCTTCAAAAAACATAACAGTTCTAGGGGAAGAGGTAAATCCTCAAGAGGGTGAGGACAGTCAAATCTTGGACGTGGTTATCAGGATAAGCAAGGAGAAGCAAGTACTTTACAAACCAGTACCCAAGGAGGTAGAGGAATGGGTGATTACCCTAGAGGCAAAGGAAATTTTGGAATAGCAAGAGGATTTAATGGACCATTTTTCCAGTGTGGACAAGCTGGACATAGGCATTTGGATGTCCTCAAGCACAATGGAGCATGGAAAAGGGAAAAAAATAAGAGTCCATATAGCACAAGTTGAGGAGAGTGTGGCAAGTGTGGCCTCACCAAATCTTGGAGAAGAACTGTAAAGAACCCTTCTTGGATGGTGTATAATTTTTGCGATAAGATCAGTTTGATATATGTTCCATTTTATCAAACTCAGAGTGATACATTGCATAGAGTTAAAGAGTTAGAAGAGGTAAATGCGTACACCATTTAGTTAAGGTAAACTAAGCTTCAACCTTATGTTCAACAAAGTAATATAAGGAAGTAAACATATCAGACCATTACATTTCCATGCCAAGGAGTGATAGTGAGTACTCTATGATTATTCACACTTAGAACTGACTCAGAGATACAATGATTGAGAAGGTGTAATGTCCCCGTTTGTAGCACTTCACTTTTCAGTGATTGATAGCCTATTCCCAGTGCGCTGTTGGCTAATCAGTGGCAAAATTAGGGGTTCATGTTTTGAAGGATGCTCTTGCTCGAGGTTGGTTGATTTAATGGCGGATTCTTTCTGGGTTTTCAGAGAGCTTCGCAGTGATATGTTGTTCTTGGCATTCTGAGCATCTTCAGGAATTTACTATTTTTAGTAAATTCTAATTTTAGCAGTGGTCCAGTCGGCATCAATTCAGTCAACTTTCCTCTTCTGGCAGTTCATTGGGTAATTCTCATTTTTGGCTTAAGGGGTTCATTTCGAAGATATAAGTTATTTTAAGTCAAAATGTTTTATTTTTAAAATACCCCTTGGCCTAGTGTTATAACTTAACAGTTGTTTTAAAGAAGGGGACTTTGAGGAGTATTTTCTCATAAAGGAAATATTTTAATATTTCTAAAGTTTATAATTGCTCAAAGGGAAAATGGACGCCTTTTTGAAGGAGATTATATTTTATTTAAAAAAAAAAAGAGAAGCGATTAATATTTCACAAGGAAAGTACGCCATTGGGAAGAAAGTGTTTGGGTCAAAGTTTAAACCTAAAAGCAGCTTGGGATTAGGGCGCACCTTCTAGAAGGCTCCGAAGTCTTCTCTTCTTTCTATAAAGAAGGTTCCTTCTCTTCTTTCGAGGTATCTTTTATCTACAGGAATGTTATGTTGCCGGATTGGCTGTGGAATTGCTTCGAGGAATGTAAGCCTCCTAGCTAGGCATTTGAAAGATAGCGACTAGTGGTGAGATAGTATAGTCTGAGTGTTTTGTATCAAGATTTCTGCATTATTGTCATTGTGTGGCTTTGTAGTTCAGATTTGTGCATTTTAGTGAGATTCTAGAATTGCATTTTCTTCATAGAAGATTGATGTTTTTAATCACAAGTCAAAAAATACAAAAAGAGTTGTTCTGGGTATTGTCTCATTGGTTTTCTCTGTTGGCAGCGACCCTTTATGAATATTTGCAGATTTTAATATGAAGCTTATGATTTTATAAAGCAAATTCGTCATTCCTTGTAGGGCGCACTTTCTGGAGTGCCTTGGGATCCGTGCCATTAATTAATAGCCACTTTTAGCTGCCTTTTCTTATAACTAAACTAGGCGCCATCATTTTATAGGTCCATTGCATCAAACTTGAAGTCTTTTGGGTCTGTTTAGGGTGTTATACGAGCAATTTAGTGGGTTACAGGCATGCTGGTTTTACATTTAAAAGTGCAGATCTGTACAGATCAGAATCTTAAATCTGGTTCTTGAGTGAAGAAATCAGTCTTGGTATTTTTATTAAGCAAGGAGAATCCTCTTATTAGATGCTCGTTGAATTGTTCTAACTCTATGCTCTTGGCAGGCGAATTCTTCTCATATTGTAAGCTGAATAGTAGTACTGTCAGCATCTTTCTCTAACCTTGCTTATCATGTTTTGTAACGATTACTTACATTCTGAAGTGCTTTGTAATTCTTTATATCTCCGCCCTATGGTAGCTCCATTCCCACTCCGGGTTTGAAAGCACATTCTGGGTGTTGAGTTTACTTTCAGCATTTCCGCTTATTTTCCTTAATAGCATTGTAATTCTTAGCACTCCGCCGTATGGTCGCCTCCTTTCCATACTGGATTGGGTAGCACATGCTTGGTGTTGAGTTGTTTTAAGTACTTGTAGCGTAGAAGATCCTTTGACCATATGATCATCCTTCGCGGACACATTCTTGGTTAGAGTTACCTTCAGTTGCATTTTGTTTAAGGCACTGACGATCCTCTTGCCATATGACAGCCTCTCTCTTGTTGAGATTGAGTGCGCATTCTTGGCAATGAGTCATTTGTAATCTGCTGGTTTGAATTATCTAACCCTAACGGGTGCTCTCTGCATTGTTGTGTACTTGAAAAAATTGAAAAATTTGGCTCGGAATATTTCAGAAGGGCACACAAATAGTGTATATTTCAGTCTGTATAGAAATTACTCACAGCAATATATAAATCTGAGTTACAAGGGTAGTCATTAGCCAACACCTACAGACTGACTTTTCCCAACTGAGCAACTAAATGAACTCTTATATGATAACAAACTACCCAAAATTACATTCAGACCTCTTTATCTCAGAAATACATATGAAATTAGACCATCTATTTTCATGAAAAGACAAAGCAAACTAAGAACTCCAACCTGAACCATACGCTGATTCTGGAAATGACTGACAGTGGAAGAATTGCAGCCTTAGGCTCTGATATAGTGCAATGAACAGCTCCAGAAATGACTCGCCCTTCACAATCAGCAAGTTTCCATCTTCCACACTACACGTCTAGGGTTTATATGGCAGAATGTGACCCAAATACCAAGCTCTCAGGTCTGTTTTTACGCGCACTTGACAACTTCAGTCTCACGCCTTTGACAGTGGAGGGACTACCAGCGCATATGTCTTGAGATGAATCACGTTCTTACTCATTGAAATTGTGTATATTGGTTGCCCAATGTATTGACAGATAATACAAAGGTTTAGGCTCCGAAATAAACCACATGCCTCTGTCCAAAATGCTTAAATAGTGTAGCGCCTAGGTTTTACTAGTTGACTCGCCCCTCCTGAAAGATGTAACAGCAGAATGAAGGCAATCGATATCCCTAAACCAAACTCAGTGTAAGAAGGCGCAATGAAAACCAGAAATGATATTCTCTCATCTCCAAAAACCCTTACATAAACTCAACACTGAAATTAATCGATTCTCTCCAATTTGGTCTCTTAAAGAGACCCACCAAATTGCAATATTGCTCCTATAGAAAGCTTGAGTGACCTCCTCCACAATTCAGCTAGGGGAAGCTTCAAAAAAGCTCTCCAAATAAAGAGTGAGAAATAAACAAGCATGAATGAAAATGAGTCTCTAAACGCCTTTTATATTTCCCACTTAAATTCCCGCTCAAATATAATAAAGTGACTTAATAATGTTATTTTTTAAATATTTCACGTAAAGTCACTTTATAACTATATTTAATTAATCACTTAATATTACCTTTTAACTTTAGCTTTTCTCGCCAGGCAATATTAAATAATTAAATAAACAAATTCCCTTATTACGCCTTTAGCCTTCGGGAATTAATAAGGCTAAACTAGTATTCTGAGTGATCATGGAGAAGGGGACATTACAAGAACTCGTGGATGGAGAATCCTTGATGCTGAGGAGAATTCTTCTACAACCAAAGAAGGCACAAGGGGGGCCATAATAGAGGAGAAACATGTTTAGAACCAAATGTAAGTCAAGAGGAAAATGTTGCAAGGTCATTGTGGATAGTGGCGTGTAGAAACCCCTGTTTCCGCTAACTACTGAAACTGTCTGTTTTGCTTATTTTTGAACGTTTTTTATTGCATAAATCATTGAAGTGCGATTTTGAATGAAATTGCTGAATAAATTTAAATAAAATAATACAGCTACTGGAAATGATATACAGCTAATGGAAATGATATAATCTACTGAAACTCTTGATGCCAGACTATTTATTAATCTTCTGAAATGATTACAAATGAGATCCGATAACATTGCAACTAAAAAGGCAACGATATTTTGATGAAAACCTGATTATTGCAGCAAGCTGAAAGAAAACTCTGTGAACGTTCTGTGATAACTTCTGAATGAAGATATCTCTCTGAATGCAATAGATCAACTGATATTTCACAGCCTCTGAACTGCAACACTGAAGATGGCTCGCTCTCCAATGCCTGTAGACAACTGAAACCCTTGGCTTCGTTCTCCGGAAGAAGACTCGATCAAAAATGATTTCATAACATAATGAGCTCTGTTTTCAATGAAAACCTTATATCCTCAAGAGGGTCGACTTTTTCCTCAAAAAGGCATCATTTAAATAAAATTGAATTTTATCTTTTAATATTTCCAAAGTCTCAACGCACTTTTAATTATAAATTATAATTAAAAAGTGGCCCCCTTCAATGTTGGTCGAACCCTTCAATAAATCACTTAAGTTATAATATTAAATAATATTATAACTTTATATTATAAGCTTCAATAATTAATATTTTAATTTGACAATTAAAATATTAATATCTTTCTCAATTTACGTCCAATTAACGAACCGTCTGAAGCTGGTGAATAAGTGAGTGATCTTGCACATGACCAAACCATACTGCTAAAAATAGCAGGGGTGCTCCGCTGAATGCCAAATACTGTTAAAAATAGCAAGTCAGGCAAAGGACATCCGAATGAGCCCGAACGAAAGCCAACTGGTAAATTCTGACAAATCCGAAGCCAAGCCAAGCTCCATCAAGAGACCCTCTAACCATGCATATTAGCCTACGAGGGCTAAGAATAGGCTAAATCCACCAAACTCTGATGCTCGCAAAATTGGGGACATTACAGTCCGCCCTCCCTGAAATTGCTTGTCCTCAAGCAATCTCTACTGCAAAGAAACCCAACTCCCGGAAGGCCCAAAATAAGAACTGTGAAGTGTCCCACACATCTCTAACTGTCTCCTGTAGCATCAACAAAAACACAACTGCGCAAGCTATCCCTGGATCCCAAACCCATAGTGAAAGTCTGTCATGTCTGTCATCCTCAGGCTGCCACTGCGCTCTACTGCCTCCAACTTCACCATGCTGGAAATGATGAAGTAGCCCAATGGGACCCATCCAATACTCAGTGCCAAACTGTCACCACCTGGATCCCAATACAATCTGAATTCACATCCATCTGTCATGCGGAGATAAGAACTTCTAGAAGCATCTGCTACACTGAATCTCTCCCTGTCCTCTGCTAAACCCTCATGGATGTGATAACTGACCAAGCCATCATGCCAACTGACACCATAGTCATCCTGTAACCATGTACCCATAAGAAAACCTTGTGACATAGAAGTAGCAAACCCTGTTGGATACATATCGGCATGATGTAAAACTGATAGCTGTCCCTGCAAGTAATCCCCCGCAAACAGCTGAGTCGGACGCTTGCAGCCTGCTAATCCCATCTTCTGAAGATGGTGAATACCCATCCCACAACGGATGGTATAACTTGGGGCCAATCCACACCGATGCATCATCAAATCCTCCGTGTGTGGACCAAAGGAGAAGTGATAAACACTCCTCACGATGCAATCAAGATAAAATGCTCCCACCTCTGTCAATGGCTGACCATCATAGTCCTGGGGAAACAAATTAGCATAAGTACAAATCTCCATACTGGATGATGCCCCACATATCTCCTGTGACGACAATGAAGTAGTGACGTGATCTGTCACACAACTCTCGGAAAAATCAACTATCTCATCACAAGAGCTCTCAACCAAAACACTCATCCCAGCTGAATTGACTGCACCAATATCTGTGATAGATGTAACCACATCCTCACTACAACTCGTGGATATAAGATCCTCATCAACTGCCTCTGTATATAACTGTACTATATCTGCAGCTGGTGGAGACTGTGCCAAACTCAACTCCATGGGCAACTCCTCCAACCGTGACTGTGACTCTTGAAGGGCCAACTGAGCACTCTCCAACGAGTCCATAGTCACCTCAAGCTCATGAGTGAGCTCATCAACCTGCTCCTCCTTCCTCTGCAATGCATCATAACAAATGCAATCCCACTAGAGAAGAAAATCCCTGTCTGCAAGTAGTTTTAGGTAATTTTGTTTCATCATTCCAATTGCTTCTCGAAGTGCATGTATCTCTGCAAGGGAAAAACCACTATCACCGTGCTCATCTGTCAAAGGAGTACTCCAACCATAGGTAGCCAACATCTGACGAGCAACATCAAAATGCTCAATGGTTGTGGCAATCATATTGTTATTCACTTTTAGTTGCCCAACCAAATGATGAGGATTCTGTAGCTTATGTCCCCCATACAAGTTTTCCGGTTCACAATATGCACCATGATATGAGGCTGATTCGTCATCACTCACTAAATGATAAGCGGCATCAGGTGTGCTTTCATCCATGCACACCTCAACATCTAAGGTACTGCTGCTATGTACCTCAAAGGATGGCTCAACTGATAAAGTAGAAGCTGCTGATATAACAGTATCTTCACACACTTCCACTCCCGATGTAACTGTATCACCTTCCAACTCATAATCCTGGGATTCCATGTCAATCTGTGAACCTTCTAACTTATTTTCTAAAGTCTGATCTGGAAAATCAGACTCACTAGGACATGAATCCTCAACACATAATGCATCACTAGTACCCAATTCTTGAGTACTTTCACGTGACAACCCCATAGCAGCATCTTGCACATGTGCAGTCACTGCTGTCTCAAGCTGATGCAAACCTTTTCTATTGCTGTTATGTAAATCAAAATTGTTAACAATGCTGGTTACAACTTCTGGAATGTTGTGAGCATCATTCTGTGGCTCCACCATACTATTTTCTTGAGGTAAAATTTCCTTATCAATCACTATTTCATTTTCAACCCCATGTCCATCTGTAGGTCGAAGATCATGATCTGCTAACTTATCACATTTTAAACCAAACTCATCATAGAGACTTCTGGATACTTCACCAAGTCTCTCATTTTTGCTTTGTGATGAGGTTCGTCTTGAAAGGGAATCCTCATACCGTTGCAAACTATGAGTTAATCTTCGTTGCGAAAGCTTAAGTTTCCACTGGATATCATTCAAAATGCTCTCAACACTTGGCTGTTCACATTTTTTTGATTTGTGTCTTTCCCTGTTTTAATCCATCTGATGCTCCATATATTGTTCGAAGTTTAGACGCTCTTTGATCTTATCTGGTAGTGCTTTGTACTCCTCATAAGCATCCATTATCTCATCAACAAATTTAGAAGCCATAATTCACAATTGCCTTAACTAACCCTCAGTTCTGAATGAGAAGATCAACTGTTGTTTAAACTTGCCAAACTAATTAAATAAAAAAAAACCTCTGATTTTCGGTCTCAAGAATTTAATCAAACAGTTTCCTTGTAAGCTCCATAACTGTTGTTCCAACTTCCCTTTTGTTTTTGATGTATATGATGAGAGTATGTGCATGAAGTGAATCTAAGTGCAATCACAATGTCAGGAAGTACATTCAAATCCTCATTTACAACAATGGTCATTTTAACAAACAGTTTGTCTGCAAACTCATGTAATACTGCAATGATGAATTTTAAGTCTGGTTTGCCAACGAATTAACTAAATATGCAAATGCAACACTATCTGATTCTCAATACCATAATTCTCGTCTCAGTAAGAAGTTAAGACTCAATGCAGACTTTAATTTTCAATGCTTGCAGCTATTACAAGCCACTGAATGACAGTGATCTTTTTCTACCAACCATCAACCTATTGAAAAGTAAATAGAATATCAAATGATGACATCTATAATCAGAACCTGGTATAATCCTTTGAGAAGATGGCACTGGCTGCACCTGGAGGCTATGTTATTCTTCCACAGACTTATCAACAAGAACCGTCCCCTGAAGCACAATATCGAATCCTCCTGACTGAGAGGCAGTGATCAATAGATTATTACGATCTTTTCTTGAACAGCAGCTCACTACACATCCCAACTGCTGATCGTGTCAGGTGATGAAACTTTAGTAACTTCAGACCAAAGGTAAGCAGCACCCGATAAGTGTCTTTGACTTGTCAAGGAAGGCGATTCTAACACTTGTCTGTATTTTTTTCTTTTTGCGTCAGCTCTTTGTCCTATTCCAGCACCAATTGATGTCCTTCTCTAAACCTCGTCTTGACTTTAAACAACTCCGAATAAATTCGTCTCAATAAATCCGATGCCCAAAACATATGAAAGCCTTTAGACTTCAAGCAGGACCCGATGATTTCAACCGATAATTATTCTTGGCAAGAAATGATGACTTCCTCATATATTACTCGACTCTTGCACAGGTGGTCGGATTTTGTCTTATTTCAATGACGTCCTTTTTGAAGAGAGCTTCCAGCAATAACCCGATATCAAATGCAACGCCAATATGACTTTAGAGATAGCGGCTGAAGATGGCAATTGCGTTTGTCTTATCTGACTTGCCGTCTTTGACTCCAACACAGGTGGCGTCTACTTCAAAGATCCTCACATATTTCTTTTAAATGTCGAGCTGGAACATATATGCCGACAAATCCTTCAGAAATTAATCGTTTATATTTGTTTTGTCTTCTTTTATGAACAACAACGGCGCTTGATAAATTGCATCGGCTCTTCAAAATTCGAAATTCCTTTATAAAGTACGAAATTCCTTCATTCGATTTATCAAATAGCTCCCGTACCTGGGCGTCTTTTGGCGTATTTGATTATTCTTCAAAATAAAATTATCGGGCTCTTCAAGACCACCGATAATCTTCAAGCAATTTCCAAACCCAAAATCGAACTAGAATTTTTTTTTAATTTTTCCACGAGTTTCTGGAGATGCTTCTTCAGAATGTAATCACATTCATATATGCCACACACTTAATATCTTCCAATTCGAATTCTCAAACTGACCGCCAGCAAATAAGAGTTATCTCAACAAAAAAAATCAATTATTCCACCAAACAATGAATACCTCTGAAATTTCCAAAGAATTCTCAAAACCCTACCTTCTGAAAATTTTCTTTTTGCTCAAAAATAATTTCCCACACAGGATGGCAGGAAAACCGCTCTGATACCACTGTAGAAACCCCTGTTTCCGCTAACTACTGAAACTGTCTGTTTTGCTTATTTTTGAACGTTTTTTATTGCATAAATCATTGAAGTGCGATTTTGAATGAAATTGCTGAATAAATTTAAATAAAATAATACAGCTACTGGAAATGATATACAGCTACTGGAAATGATATAATCTACTGAAACTCTTGATGCCAGACTATTTATTAATCTTCTGAAATGATTACAAATGAGATCCGATAACATTGCAACTAAAAAGGCAACGATATTTTGATGAAAACCTGATTATTGCAGCAAGCTGAAAGAAAACTCTGTGAACGTTCTGTGATAACTTCTGAATGAAGATATCTCTCTGAATGCAATAGATCAACTGATATTTCACAGCCTCTGAACTGCAACACTGAAGATGGCTCGTTCTCTAATGCCTGTAGACAACTGAAACCCTTGGCTTCGTTCTCCAGAAGAAGACTCGATCAAAAATTGATTTCATAACATAATGAGCTCTGTTTTCAATGAAAACCCTTATATCCTCAAGAGGGTCGACTTTTTCTCAAAAGGGCATCATTTAAATAAAATTGAATTTTATCTTTTAATATTTTCAAAGTCTCGAACGCACTTTTAATTATAAATTATAATTAAAAAGTGGCCCCCTTCAATGTTGGTCGAACCCTTCAATAAATCACTTAAGTTATAATATTAAATAATATTATAACTTTATATTATAAGCTTCAATAATTAATATTTTAATTTGACAATTAAAATATTAATATCTTTCTCAATTTACGTCCAATTAACGAACCGTCTGAAGCTGGTGAATAAGTGAGTGATCTTGCACATGACCAAACCATACTGCTAAAAATAGCAGGGGTGCTCCGCTGAATGCCAAATATTGCTAAAAATAGCAAGTCAGGCAAAGGACATCCGAATGAGCCTGAACGAAAGCCAATTGGTAAATTCTGACAAATCCGAAGCCAAGCCAAGCTCCATCAAGAGACCCTCTAACCATGCATATTAGCCTACGAGGGCTAAGAATAGGCTAAATCCACCAAACTCTGATGCTCGCAAAATTGGGGACATTACATGGTGATGTGATGTTGTAATGACCCCTTTCCAGTGAAGGCACTTAACTTGAATCTTGTACTCAAAATTGTTTCTCAAAGAGACATTAGAAGCGTTGATGATCAATAAGTTTCTATGATATTATCTAATAAGATCCAAGGTGATGTAAATATTTCATTCTTGTCAAAGAATTACCCATTTTTTTTTCTTATCACTCTTATGAATGATTCTTCTATATTATATGTCATGTCCCCATTTTTTGACAAGCATCAGAGTTCGTAAGATTGGCCTATCAGGAGACCCTCGTAGGCTGACAGAGTGGTTAGAGGGTCGTTTGGGAGCTTGGCTCAGCGTCAGATTGGCAGTTTTGATCAATTGGCCTTCGTTTGGGCTCGATCGGAGACTTCTTACAGAGTTGCTATTTTTAGCAGTTCCTGGCAGGCTGTAACGAACACACTTGTACGATAAAATTAAAACTTTACATTTCATACATAAAAGTAAGAACAATACCATTTTGAACAAACAATTTCTTTTCAAAACATAAATAAGAAACATTTATTGCATCTATAAACTATTTCATTTCAAATGAAATTACAAAGCATGAAGAGAAACATACATACATAGCCCGTAGGCTTTTGACACCAATAGAAATAAGAAGGTCCAGGAATTCGTCCTGTCAAGCTTTGGATCATCGTCGGGTGTTCGTGGAGGAGAAACATCACTCGAGCGTTTTTCCGCCAACCACGGACTTATAATGCTGTCCCCCGCACGATCATTTTTCAATGAACGGCCCTCCCTTCGAAGAAGAGATTGGTTGGGTAACCTTTAATGACTACCAACTGGACATAGTGCTGTGATTCTACAAAACTAGCTTTCGTGCTAACGGCAAATCACAAACTAGGTTGTCTTTCGGAATCACGGTGAACTGACAGTGTAGTACAACAACTAAATGGTTCCTTACACTACTTTGGCCAAAGTGTTTACGTTCAACGAAGAACATAGGTCATATGTCACATTCACTAGCCAGGTTCAACTTGACTTAAGGCTATCTTAGTTCTACGCGTAGGTTGGTCTATCGGGGTAGTCCGTACCCTAGACTTCCCACAACATTTTACTACTGGAATGATGAATCTATTAAACAAGATACTACAACAGACGCCCTAATTCAGGATATATTCATCCTAGGGATACAATAACTTGATTAAGTTGTATGTATTAAGTTGTAGAGTATATCTTGCAAATATTCTTGACTCAACCCTAGTATCTAATATTTAAACACAAGCATATGCTCATTATACAGAGCCACTAAAACACAATGCAGATTGCTTTCCATTAACTAATGTAAAGTGTACATCATTGACAACAAAAGCCAAACAAAAGCCATGACAAGACTATATTCATGATAATGGTTAAGAAACTATTATTCTTTTTAGTTCAATCTTGAGATAATCCTACTTGCTTTCCATGATTAACTAATGTATGACTGCATACAGTTCCAATTGACTTAACAGATTACATAACAAAATGCCTGATTTATGAAGCGAAGCATATCTTTCACTGATTTGTATTTCATGATAATGGTTAAGCAAACTCAATTATTAGACTAGCAGTTTATGGCTTCAATCTTGGAGATAAGGTTTCCTACTCATTTCCATAGGTTGAAAAATTTCACGAGTTTCCAATTCATGGGTTTCACTTACCTGGCATGTTAATGCAAGAGCATTCGAGTCCACGAGCAATCCTGCATCATCCACCAAGATTTCAGTCTTTTCTTTGCTTGTTTGTTTTGCTTATAGAAATTTTGATGCAATTTTCAAATTTTGTGGTTTGGTTCATTTTCGCTTTGGTAAAACTTTAATATTTTAATAGAGTTTTTAAAGTAAAATGACGCATTTATGCAGGCTCAAATTCGAAGATTAACATTTCAACGAATACATTTGAAAAATCCGCGTTTTCTAAGCAATTCGAAATTTTTATGAAATTTGCGATTTTTAAGTTCTTTCCAGAATTCGTATTTAATAAAAGTGCTTTACAATGTTTTAACTTTTATTTCATTTGATTTTGACAAATCTTTTATTTAAATATATTTGTTTATTATATTAAAATACTTACATAATATAGTTTATGCATAATTATTTAAATTATCAATTTAAATAATATTATATACATTTTAAACTATATTATATTAATATTTTAATATAATATTAAATATATTGAAATACTTAACATTATATTAATACATATATATTCATTTACATTATACATTAAACATGTAAATTTATATATATGTATTCGTATAATTTCAGAGGCAATGTATCATTACAATATAAAATTCATTTATCTCGTTAGCCGTGGGTATGTATATTTGTATATATATCTATATATATACTACATGTATAAGTATCCATAAATATATTTATATCGACACATACGTATGGCATATCCATCTGCTTAATACGTTTGTATCGACATGAATGTACTTATGGGTACTTGTACATATCGTATTCGTATGTACAAATACACATATCCACCTCTAACCAGAACTTATCATTTATAAGGTTATACTGGCAAGCATCACTTGTTCACACATTCAGAAGAAGACACGACTCCTAATGATACTAGACAAGCCTACAAATGACTTACCTTTAACCAAAACAGTGACTTAGCTTACTCAGTTCTAAGGCTTTGTGTGTGTATGTCCAGTTGGTATCCATTACTGTTTACCCGACCAAGTTCTTCCCCGAGTGATATCTCTCCTTTGTCTCGAGGTACGAACCTGTCTCCTGCAAATCATGAGATGACGACGGAAATCAATTGCTCAAAACCAAGGTAATATACATTAAGCATTGTAAAAGGTTAGAACAACATTATTCCATAACTCAATATGCTAATTTCATTCAAGAATTACAATAATAGAAGCATCAAATAAAGAGACAATCATTTAGGATACAACCAATTGATCACAAGTACAATTCAATTTATTCAACAGAAAGATTCCACATTTACAATGTACATCCTATGAATAGTAGCTATACAATCGGGGTGTAACATACTCCCCCCCTTATGATTCATCGTCCCCGATGAACAAGGTATTATTTAAAGCATAAAAACAACAAAACACTACTTTATTCACCATTCTTGAATGCCTCAAGAATGTCAGGAAATTTTCTCCGGATTTCCTCATAGTCTTCCCAGGTAGCTGAGTCCTCAGTATATTGATCCCACTGGACTTTACATTGAGAGACTTCTCTGTTCCGTAAGCGTAGCTTGCGGACTTCAAGCACTTTAATAGGCTCGAGCATTACTACCCCGGGATCCTTTACCTGTAAAGCAGTCCAATCAATAACATGGTTATCACCTGGTATATACTTCTTAAGGTAGGACACATGGAAGACATTATGCATTCGAGCAAGAGCAGGTGGTAATGCAATTCGATAAGCTACTGGGTTTACTTCTAAAACCTCGAAAGGTCCAACATAACGTGGAGCTAATTTGGATGACTTTCCAAATTTAATGGAGCTTTTATGAGGTTTGACTCTTAACAAAACCTTATCACCTATGGCAAAATTTCGAGGTACTCTCTTTGCATCAGCATAACTCTTTTGTCGACTGTTAGCTTCGGCTAACCTTTGCTTTATACTCTTTACTTGCTCTTCCATTTCTGCTAACATTACGGGTCCAAGACTTACTCGATCCTCAAGTTTATCCCAACTTATCGGAGTTCGACACTTTCGACCATACAAGGCTTCAAACGGAGCCATTTTGATTGCAGAATGGTATGAATTATTGTAGGCAAATTCGACTAAAGGTAAATAGTCTTCCCACTTATATTGCTGATCCATGCAATATACTCGAAGTAGGTCTTCTAAAACTTGATTTACTCTTTCAGTTTGCCCATCCGTTTCCGGATGATATGCTGAGCTGATATTTAGCTGAGTTCCGAGTGCAGAAAATAAGGTTTGCCAAAACCTAGAAGTAATTCTTGCATCCCTATCAGAAATGATCTTTTCAGGTATCCCATGCAATCTGAATACTTCTTGCACAAATTTCTTTGCAATAACTGGTGCTCCATCAGTTAGATTTCCAGGTATAAAGTGAGCTACTTTAGTCAGCCTATCAACCACTACTAGTATGGTATTGTGCTTATTTCTCTGGACATAGGCAATCCTTGCACAAAATCCATACTTATCACTTGCCACTTCCACTCTGGAATATCATGTGGGTATAGCAAACCGGCTGGATGATGATGCTCAGCTTTTACTCGTTGACATTCCAAGCATTTTGCAACATAATTAGCAGCATCTCCCTTCATTCCTTTCCAGAAATATAATGGCTTAACATCGGCCATCATTTTTGTTACCCCTGGATGACCAGAATATGGAGCCTCATGTGCTTCTTTCCACACCAAATTTCTTAAGTTGCTTATGTTGGGTACATACATCCTTCCTTTATACCTAAGCATTCCATTTGGTTCAAACTTGAAACCATCATACCTTGAATCTTCAGGATTCTCTTTAAGTGCTTGCTTAACTTGCAAATAATACTCATCTTCTGCACATTTCTGGAGCACTAGGTCTTTAAAATCAGTATGAATTGCAACAATAGAAGCTATATGGCGTCTTCGACTTAATGCATCAACAACCCTGTTTTCTTTTCCTTTGATGTAG